>CACRXK020003964.1:17614-29150 GCA_902702795.2 Paramuricea clavata
CAATTTATTTGCATCAATTATAAACGAGATAATGGCCTGCCTGGCGCAGTTGGTGGGTATAAACAGGATCATAATATAACAGCTCAACGCAACTAAAGATTATATGAACACGAGTATTGCATATTTTCCCGGGGCCGTGCTACGGCGAACTGCCAAGCCTAGGGGCCCTAAATGCGCGAGGTCCCTAAATTCGCGAGGCACCTAAAATGGGTGTATCCCAATAGAAAATGGCCGTGTTCTCGTAAAAATTGGCGTAGCACAGTAAAGCGCTGGGCCTACGGCATTTGCCGTATTTGGCACGTGGTTAATCCGGCGTTAAACGAGCAACAAGCTTTCATTTTCTTTAAACGCGACGTATGGGGAGACAATAATAAGTTGTGATGTCGCACTGGGCCAAAATACTCAATGCTGTATTTTTGGGTACTAGTACTTGTGAAATATAATAAGATCAATAGACATTGGTGTATCGGGGTCGGCTATTTTGCGAGCTGCGAGTTGCGAGTTGCGAGTTGCGAGCTGCGAGTTGCGAGTTGCGAGTTGCGAGCTGCGAGTTGCGAGTTGCGAGTCGCTAGCCTCGCTTTGAATTAGGCTTTGAAAGTATATTAATATGGACGACATGGAAGGCAAAGTCGAAGGGTTTTTTGTTTCATAAATATAATGACCTTCGAAGTTAAGGTCCCTGTAACTAAGACTTCGACACAAAAGAAAATGCTACGATACGGACGAGATAAAAATCGGCCTTTACTTGTTTTTTTTACTTTGTTAGATCCATCGATACGTATGTTCAAGAATTAAAATAATTATATTGAAAATAAAAGTGCAAGTTTATATTTGCCGTTTCTGTGTTTAATAAAATCTAGTAGTTATCCAGACCATTTTGTGCTTTCTACTTTGTTAGATCCATCGATTTATTTAATTTTATTAGTAAGTATGACCAGACACCGACTCAGTTTGTTTATATATACTGAACGCTGGGAACCCTATAAAACTCAAGTCCTTTTCATCGGAAGTACAATTTATTTTATACAATTTATACATAGACATACATATACATACATAAACTCTATCTAAACACGGGAAAAAACCATCAGTATATCAAAACGATTGCTATTTACAAGTTTGTAAGTATAAAAATAAATGCAATGAATGTTTATTTCAAAAGCTGAAAATTGGCGCCAAATTGAGACAAAGCTAAAATCACATCCGCCAGGATGCCATTCAGTTTTCAATTTGAATTTTTAGTGTAAACCACAGGTGTAAACACCTGGTTCGGTGCTTCAAAGCTAGGTTAGTGTTAACCCTGGGTTAAAATTAAACCCGATGTTATTAGAAATTAACAATATACTCGTAACTCGCAACTCGCAACTCGCAGCTCGCAACTCGCAACTCGCAACTCGCAACTCGCAACTCGCAGCTCGCACTATAGATAATCTCTAGTGTATCAAAATAAAGTAATTTTACTGATTATTTTAACTGTGCATCAGAGTAAACACACATTATTCTAAACTACAGTATTTGCTATATGCCTATAATTTGAGTTTGAGGTGGTAGAATATATAATAAAATAACAAATCCTTGTATGGATAAATGTTCATTTCACAAGCACGCTATTAACAGCTGCTTTAATAATTAACTTATGTATTCGAATGTATTCGTAAACATTTATACTCGATAGTCGATATGTACATACTAAATGGTACATTATATGGATCAATGCAAACTGGAACAAAACAACAATTGTCAATCGAAGTTCTAATTTTGGGAAATTTAGTAACAAATATAAAATCACTAAACAGCTCATCGATTTGTATGTTTGCGCTATTATTAAAAGTAGACAATATTGAACAATGATCTGAAGTTGTCATGCAACTGACAACAATATTATATTTCAAAATACCTGTATATGATGATATTTTACAAATATCTCGGGATTTTTGGACCAATTTTAAACTAAGCAAGGTAAAAAGTCTCCATTCAAGAATATATCTTCTTCTCAAAAGGTAAAATACTTAAAATACTTGATTAAATTGTTTACTTCGACAGTATGTAAATTAACAGCGTTTGACTTGCAAGACGTCAAAAACGGACGATTTCAACGCGCTGTCGTTTATCGCGTATTCATTTGCCAAAAGAAGTATTTACGTCAATTGAAAGCTTGCTTATTAAAGAGCCAACTAGTAGAAGCATGATCGATTTGGAGCTTTATCGCATAGTGAAAATCGATTTTGTTAAGAGGGTATCGTAAATGAAGTAAGATAGTGTGCTCCAAAACTACGATTATTTCTATTCCTAAAAGTAACTCAGATTTCCTGTAAGTCATGTACACAGTCCTTTGAATAACCGAAAACAAGATTTTTAGGGTTTTAGATCGATTAGAAACGGTTGTCGTCGTGAAATTTATCTGTAAAATCAGCGCATATTTTCCCAGAAAAATGGCGATTTAGGGTGGTCATGTTAAAACGGCATTTTCTCAAAGTTAAAAAAGCATTTGACCTAAAAAAATATATGGTGCATATTCCGATATAATAAGGTATATCTGGGCAAAATTTGAGCAAAATCGATTTTTCAGTCGTGACCGCGAAATGTCTCATATGTTCGATTCTTACTGACATTCACTCTTAAGCAGGAAGCTCTAGTATGTGGTGAACGTTTTCGAGTTTTTTGTCACTCGTGACTCGTGGCACAAATATTCAACATGTTGAATAATTTTTGCCACGAATGACGATCTCCTCTGTGTGTGTGCGCTGAAACTAATGGAGCAAAAAAACAGAATGGCGGATTTTGCAATATTCTCCGTTGAGGAATGCGAAAATGAAGAGGAAATGCTGCTTCTTTGTTGCTTAATTATGCGAAGTCATAAGCCATAAAGGGATATGTTCAGGTGGTCACCTAGGGCACTTTGCATTAACACGGCCAGACCGGTCAGAACGGTCAAGTTGTTGAATGAAACACAAAACGTTTGTGCTTTGGACCTATCTGACCTGAAAATTTAGATAAAATTAGAATGAGGTCCATTTTCGCTAGATATTTGATCAACATCGATCAGATCTTATAAACATCGATCAGATCTTTCCATTGATACCGAGACAAAAATTCGGGTCTGAGCGGTCAGGCCATTAAATGGAAAGCGCCCCTAAACATATCCCTACATGGAGAACCCGCCAGGAAAGAAAGAAAAGGAAATTCTACCTCGATATTTGCCGAGATAAACCGGTAATCGCTACAGAAAAATAGAACAAATTAGAGAAAATACAAAACAAGTTACAGAAGCGGAAGTGGGATGGTTCATCTATTCTGACTGTAAAGCATTAATTATATAAAATGTATAGAGTTTTGAATATTTTCAAAATTGTACATGGATTGTTCAAAATGTATAGATAAGATAATTAAATTAATCGCTTCACTTTATTTTAGTCGCACTATTTACAGTATCCCTCGGCTCAACAAATGCCGATTTACACAATGAAAATACTCTTTGGCTTTGCATGTATTCACAAATTAAGAGAAGAACCACTAACATTAAGTGTACACTATTTAAAGGGAGCTAGTTAACTATCGGCTTAAAAATTAAAATGATTTTAATCTAAAGGCCAAGAACAGCTGTGCACCATGTCTGCTTAGTGTTTAACGATGCAATTCGAGTACGCTCTGAATGAATGACATGCAATTTTGACTGAAAGACTTTTTCGAACATCAAAAAAAGCCACCATACACCACTCTCTTTTTTCTCCTAGCATCAGCTCTATTTAGTAGAAATAACATTGTGTGGAGAACCCAAATAGACAATTCCCATTATAGACTAATTTTAAAACTAGGCAAGGAGATGCGAGAAAACCGCAACCGCTTGAAAGAGCATACTATAATTAGAAAATTTGCAAAGTTTGGTTGCGAAATATTGTAAAATGCGGAAAATATAGCCTTGCAAAGTTTGCAAATTGTGTATACTTTTGTATTGCGTGCGGAAATTGCTACCATTTTCGGCCCAAATGTGGTAAGAATGCGGTAGGAATTTCCGCACGCAATACAAAAGTATACAAAATTTGCGAACTTTGCAAGGCTATATTTTCCGCATTTTACAACATTTCGCAACCAAACAAAGTAATTTTACTAATTTTAGTATGCCCTTTCTAGCTGTGCTGATCTATTTGCATCTCCTTGCCTATAGTTTTAAAATTAATCTGTAATAAGAATAATTCTTGTCTATTTCCAGAAAGTGTAGCCTACAGTGGTTTAAACTTGATTTATAAATGGGAAGCACGATACTGTCTGATATGTTTCATCACAACAATGTATGCATGATTTATAAATAGCCTAAATGAATAACACGTTCACTAGCTATAGCCATTATATATATATATCACTAACATGCGCCCGTTTAGCACCTAACACTGTTATAACGCGCAAGCAACCTTTTATAACTGCAGCATTATCGAATAATGCTCGTATTTTTCATACCTTTTTGATTATATAAAGGTGGTTGAACTCGGGGTTATGCTCACTTCCATCAGCATCAGATGCCTCTTGTAGTGTTTTACGGTTGAGCTCGCATAGACCTTTACCGATTCCAGACGTTTTAAAATTTACTGACGCACATGATCCATCTGCAACGCAATGCATGCCACATTCTAATTCGGTTTCTGCTAGTTTTGTTTTTATGACATGATTCGCTAGGTAAGTTTGCTCTTTTCTGCGAAAGATAGCTTCCTCAATGGAACATTTGCCTGGTTGTGTTAGTTGTGAGACAAAAATTAACGCACAAATGCTTAAGAAGACAGCCATTGTGGGACTGATGATATAAGCCTTAGGACGCGCAGTCTTCATTTGCTAATTTGTTAACAACAGCATTTACATATATAAAATTTACATTTAAAAAAAAATGGATAGCAAATTACGCACAGTCATATATATAAATTGCTAATTTGTTAACAACAGCATTTACATATGAAAAACATGGGTAATTTAAAAAAATGGATGGCAAATTATGCACAGTCATATATAGATATATATAAATTGCTAATTGGTTAACAACAGCATTTACATATGAAAAACATGGGTAATTTAAAAAAATGGATGGCAAATTATGCACAGTCATATATAGATATATATAAATTGCTAATTGGTTAACAACAGCATTTACATATGAAAAGCATGGGTAATTTAAAAAAATGGATGGCACATTATGCACAGTCATATATAGATATAATTATAAAAATTTCTAATTTGTTAACAACAGCATTTACATATGAAAAGAATGGATAGTTTAAAAAAATGGATAGCAAATTGGGCGTAGTCATATAAATTGCTAAATTAGTTGCTAACAACAACATTTAATTACAAATGAAAAGTATGGATATAGTTTATAAAATGATATAGCAAATTAAGCGAGCCGACGGCAGCGGACGTTGACTTGTTCGAAATTCGAGAAGTCTGAAAAGTAAACCAGTGAACTCAATTTATTTTACTTTACCTGGAACGGTAACACTCAGTAAAAAAGGGAAGCTTCGCGTACAAGCAACGTTTCAGGAAAGGCGTTAGCCCTCCACGCCATATAGTACGTCTGTTTTATCCAGCACAATTTTTTCACTGCTCGGTCAGTATGTCAATTTATTACTGAAAGTAAGGCTTTTTGGTTCGTCGTAATTGAAGCAATAACTGCCCTTTAGCTACTACTGTTTCGGTGGAGGAGGGGTTGATGAAAATGCGCACATTGAGCACAATTTTCCTTTTCCGTACATTGGTTTCGTCGAGAACAGCTTGACATCCGGTGGTTTCTACCAGCCTTCTTTGCACAGTTGAAACAGGCGTGGTGCTCTTTTGTGCGTTGTATGCCTTGGTCATGATTTAAGGACGAAAACTTCGGATATTGATCCATCCAATGGGATGACGTTTTACAAAGCCAACATATCGGTGGTTTGAGGATTGGTCGTCGCCTTCCTGGAATTGCTTTAAATGATTGATTGAATTTTTGTTACTTGTTTTTAGTGGTGCAGACGCTCTCATTCTGTTCTTAAAGGTGCAGACGCTCTCACACTGGACTTCATCCCGACATTCATCCATGTCACTTAGCGATGAAACGATGCAGTTTTCTTGTCTTTCGCGAGATCATGTGACCAAACTTTTCAGGCCTTTTTTAAGGATTTTCCCGTGTGGGGCATTTTTGGAAAGGGACAATTCTGTGAGATAATATATTAGAGGGGGATAGTAATGGCTGGAGGCCACTTCTATGGCCCACATACCACGCATGAATACAGGGATCTGGGTGGAAATTTTTGAAAATTGAAGCCCAGAAATGCCAGTTCCTGCATTCTGAGCATCCAAATTTGCTTTAAAATTTATGCTAACGATACTTGTACTTGAAATAAAAGAAGGGAAAGACGCACAAAAAGTTAAAAAATTATTAACCAATTATCATTATATTTATTCGAGAGGGATATAAATGGCCGCAGGCCACGTGTGTGGGAACATACTCCCCCATAAAAATTTGAAACCCGAAAATGCCATTTCCCGCATTCTGAGCATTCCAATTTGCTCTAAAATTTATGCTAACTATACGTGTATTTGAAATAAAAGAAGGAAAAAATCGCACAAATAATAAAAAAAATTGTTAATAATAATTTATCATTACTTAGTGGTAGACAAACTTTGTATGTTAAAAAAGGCCCCGAAACTTTTCTATGGTCAGCACTCATTTGTTTCGATGATCGATACCATGTGGCTTGTTATCCATATCCTTTGGCAAACCTACTTCCTTTAACGTGTTATAATCCTCTTTACCAAGTGTACAAGTTCACGAAATTAGGCATCTTCGTCACTATTTAATGCTCTAAACTAGAAATATATCTTCATTATTCTATCGGATACTACTCTAGGAGCGTCACTATTTGTTCCAATGCCCTAAATTAGTTCAAGTGGCCATCCGTTTAAACATGTTCGTAAAGTGATACAGCATCAAATTTAGAGTACCTTGGTTCAATAGCGTGCTTAAAATCGGCTTTAAATATCGCGTACTCTCGTACATCACACGAAAATTTAGGTAATTTTTAGGTTTTTCCATCTTAAACAGGCACGCGCAGTTTTCAGTGGGTACCTATCCCCCTGTCGAGACAGGTTGGCTTACGGCCGTGACATCATTTGATACAGGCAGGGCGTTGTTTGGCAAAACTTGCTCTAAATTAACATTGTTGTTTTCGTTTTGCTCGCTATTATTTTCGTTATGAGTGTCGCTTCCACTCGCGTATAGGCTGACTGTTTGTTATTGACTGTTCCTATCTGCTTGCATGGCCTCCCTCGCTCCACCGCCCGGTACGGCCATTGCTATATTTATTAAGGTCACAAAAATTAAAGAATAAAACACAACGCAACTGTTTAAAACCATGCATGTAAAGGGGAATTATGAGCATTCAGTATTTGATAAGTTTACATTTGAGACAGCGAAGAATATTCGTGATTAGGAGTAAACGGAATCCTTGAGACGATATTCGAAAAAGTTTTTCAGTCAAGAATGCCATGACCATTAATTCAGAGGGAACGCACATTTTAAGAAACTTTTACTGATCCTAGAAGCTTTGTAATTTACTGATTCACATAACCCATCTTAATTAAACGCAGTTTATACAACATTCTATAGCTCGCTCTCTGCCCAATTTTCATGACATGATTCGCTTAAGCCAGGCGTACACCAGAGCTTTTTGCTTACCAAATTGTCATTCGCGGCAGCGTGCTTAATCACACACGAGAGAAACTTGCTGAGCTAACCGCCTTGCGTGGCAGGTAACTCAGCAAGTTTCTCTCGTGTGTGGACAGTTTTCGTGAGGATTTGACCTCTCGAGGGCTTGAGGAAAATATATATCGTTTTTGATATTTTTCACCTTGCGAGGAAAAAATCTCAACGTCCGCGGATGTTGCGAGCATAGTGCTGAGCTGCTTGAATCAGTTAGTCAATGAGAAACCATTGTTTCTTCATGCGACGTTGAACAAAATGGAGTAAAATGCGAACGATTTGGTCAATTTTGTTGTTGTTGAGTAGTTTTCCCAACGTGCATGTGCGGTGAAAATGCATAGCTGAGCTCATGGCTGTTGAATAGTTTTTGCCGTGAATGACGATCTACTCTGTGTGTGCGATGAAACTGAAGGAGCAAACTTAAAATAACTTACCAAAGCGCATGCGCGTAAGCCACAGTAAGCGAAAACAGAATGGGGGATATGGCAATAGATTCTGAAGAGGAATGCGAAGAAGAAGAAATACTGCTTTCTTCGTTGCTTATGCGACGACGTCGTAGGCGTTTACGAGCTTTGATCTCATCCGCCGACACATGGTCAAGGCAATGCATAATGCGGAGAGAAACACTAGAGGCGCATTCAAATCTTATTCGCGAGTTAAACGCTGAAAAAAACCAACAACAAGAAAAGCATTCAATGGAATTTTGGCAACAAAAAAGGCAGTATTTCTTCTTTTGCGAGTTCCTCTTGGGAATCTATAACCATATCGGCCAGTTTGTTTTCATTTACTGTCGTTGATACTGATGTAGTGTCAAAAAACTCGAATCACTCGAGTCACGTGTGACAAAAAGCTCGAAAAAGTTCTCCGCACACTAGAGCTTCCTGCTTAATTAAGCACGCTGCTTGGTTTTACTTTTTGCACGACGAAAATTAAGGGTCAAAAATTTAAAAATACTTCATTCTAAGACAGGCGAACTAGCCCGTGTTCAGCGCATGGTGCTATAATTTGTTCAGCTAGACAATTAACGGCAATAGGGTTAATAAGTTATATCAAGTCTGCTATTGGGCATTTGACTTTTGGGACAAAATATGTCATTACCTATAAACAGACAACTGATAAATTGGTGACGAACGACTCGTCAAACAGTGAATTTGTAATAAGGTGGTTTCTTTGGCACATTTGCGCTACATCAGTGTTAATTAACGCGCGCTAAAACGGTCAAAAACATCTATGGCTAAACACTTATAGCTTTATATTACTTGTTGTAAAGTAATTGAATCGACTTGCCTGCAGAAATTAGGCTTTTGGGTTAAATTAAATAAACTTTTCACATTATGCTTGCATTCCCCAAACATATCAATATCTTTGCATTTCATGACAAAAGTTCGTCTGTGTTTATATATCAACGTTGAGTGCTGTGTAAAAATTGTTCAACTGAAATGTCAAATCAGAAGAAAATTGTATGGTGTTTCGAAAATTGTTGAAAATCGTTGAGCTCTTCAAATTAAAATAATTAAAGCTGCATTAAAATGTATAGAGTCTTGAATATTTTTTAAGATTCGACATTTAGATTCTTGCATGAAAATGTAGATAAGATAATTAAATTAATCGCTTCACTTTATTTTAGCGCACTATTTATCCCTCCGAAAATGCTGTTTTACACAAAGTGCTCTTTGCACGTATTCACAAATTAAGAGAAAAACTACTGACACAATATGTATACACTATTTAATGGCAGTTTCAACTCTCGGGTTTAAAAATTAAGATTAAAACCATCTTCATCTTCAGGGAAAGTAAGGCGATGGTTTCTGCATTCATATATTTTTTAGTGAATAAATAAATAACACGTTAATTTACTTGCTGCAACCATTATATATACTAATAACGCCTAACACTATTATAACACGCAAGCAATCTTTTGTAACTACAGCACTATCGAATAATGCTCGAAATTTTTCATAGCATTTTTTATTATTATTAGTTTTATTTCGCCCACAGAATAGAGTATTTAGATTGTTTTTTTGTGATTTTCTTATATATATATATATATATATATATATATATATATATATATATATATATATATATATATATATATATATATATATATATATATATATATATAGTATTTTAACTTAAAATTGAGTCACTCAATTTTGTGTGACTCAATTTTAAGTTAAAATACTATTTGCTCCGTTAAATACTTGATGTTGAGCACTCTTTTTACACTATATAATTGAAACAATATTATATATATATATATATATATATATATATATATATATATATATATATATATATATATATATATATATATATATATATCCGGGAACGACTTGTAACTTAAGAAATACAAGATATTCCGCTGTGAGAAAACCAATGAGAGAATGGGAACTTTCGCTGTTGAGGTTCGCCATAGATTGTTGAAAACTTTGACGAGCATACAGTATGTGCATTATTTATTTGGGTAAGATGTTGAAGTTTTTTACTATTTAAACGGCTCACAAATAGTAAACAGAAAACACCCATACCCGTTTGTCTTTTACGTGTAGACCATGGTTTACTGCGGGAAAACGGGTAGAAATTACGGGTAAAAATGCTGACATCAGCAAAAATTGGTAAACAAAATGGCGATACTCGTACCCGTAACCCGGAATCGGGGTATCTTAACCTCTCTAATCCTTTATTCTAAGACAGGCGAAATAGCCCGTGATCAGCGCACAGTGCTATCCTTGGCTCTGCTAGACAATTAAGCATAGACTGAATTTGGGCATATCGTTATCAATTTTAATGGAATATGATTGACCTGGGTGCATTCTTTCCCAAGTTTGCATCATATGTTATGGGTTAATTGTATTTATGCGAACCAAAAAATGTCGTTAACGTTGCCTGTAAACAGACACGCAGCGCTGCTAAATTGGCAAGATGGAGGAGTTTTCGAACCTTCTCTATAGAGTGGCGTAACGGGGGAAAAGGGTGACCTTAGGCATATTTGGTGTGTTGTCATTGGGGGTCCTTGCTGACTGTTGTCATTGTTTGATGGGTATGACCAATTAACGAAACTGCAGACCACTGTACTGCGGAACCTGCGAAACTTAATATTAACATCATCTTTTTCATCTTAAGTACAAACACAGGGGGCTCAACTACTGTCTGCAACAATGTAAAATAATCAAAATAATAAAATTATATACTTAAAATATTTGCATAAATTAATTCTTCGCAAGAATTTCGATATAAATTGAGAAAGAGCAAAAAAATTATCTATATGAAGTACAACAAAATCCTCAACAAGGTAAGTAATGCAGGCGCGTATGAGGTAATAGCTTATTAATAATAGATAAAGTAATATCTATAGAAGGATTGAAAGACCGGTCACATGATTTTTTTAAATGCTTGTAGTTTAACTGTTTCCACATATTTTGATTATTTTACAACGTATTGAGCATTCTCTTAGACGATCGACAAAGATATTTAGTAGAGAAATAACATATATAGATAAACCTTTCGCTAAATGATTTTTAACAGCAAGCTTTCTTCGCAATTTTCGCGATATCTCTACCAAGAGTAGCCTATCCAGTCGTTGGCGCCGGTGTATAGACTATAGTTTCAATATTAAGTAGCTCCTGTGCTACAATTCAACTAACAATGGACCATTTGCATTATAGACTAAATTTTGATCTAGACAAAAATTTTATCACAGCTTGAAAGAGCATCACAAAATTAGTAATATTCCAAAGTTTCGTTGCGAAATGTTGTAAAATGCGGATAATATAGCCTTGCGAAATTTGCCGTTTTTCAGTCATTTTGTATTAC
>CACRXK020003965.1:0-33746 GCA_902702795.2 Paramuricea clavata
TCATGCGTGGACTCAAGCCACAGATGGAACTGGAAACGCTGTAAGAGTGGTTCTTTTTGATTATAAAAAGGCCTTCGACTTGATTGATCATAAGATCTTAGCCACGAAAATCATCCAATTGCCAATGCCAAATTTCATTAAGCGGTGGGTAATTGACTTTCTGATGAACAGGCAACAACGGGTGAAACTTGCGAGAGACTGTATGTCTGAATGGATTGACATTCCTTCCGGTGTCCCTCAAGGAACCAAATTGGGACCTTGGTTATTCATCCTAATGATAAATGACCTACGCCCCCCACATCATGAGCGATGGAAATACATCGATGATGCTACGGTATCTGAAATCATTTATATCAACACACCCAGTAAAATTCAAGATACAGTCGATTGTGTTCAAAATTGGTCTGTAGAAAACAAGATGCAATTAAATGCCTCCAAGTGCAAGGAACTTGTTATCAGTTTTACAAAACCTGAGAAAGAATTTCCGCGCCTTAAGATCATCTCAGGCCAAATCGAGACAGTGAACCACGCAAGAATCCTAGGTTTGACAATTTCTAAAGATCTAAAATGGAACCAACACATAACCAACATAGTTAAGAAGGCGAACAAACGGATTTATTTTATTATTCAGTTGAAACGTGCTCATGTACCTGAAGCTGACATAATACATTTTTACACTACCTGCGTCAGACCAGTCATGGAATTCAGCTGTCAAGTTTTCCACTTCGCCCTTCCTTCCTACTTATCTAATGCCCTGAAACGGGTTCAAAAGCGTGTTTTATCAATCATCTATCCACTGACAGGTTATGCGGATTGTTTACAAAAATCGGGCATCAAACCATTAAGTGACAGGCGTGTGGATGCATGTGAGAAACTGTTTAATGAAATCACCACAACACCAGTAGCTAATATGCATAATCATGTACCATCTAGATACTTTCCAAATTACGACCTTAGACACTCAAGGTCTTTTGTTGTTCCTCAGACCAAAACGAACAGATTTAGAAACAGGTTTTTCCCTTCATCTGCAAGGCATATCAATAATATTAACTGACAATCGATTCTGATATTCAGTTTTAGACTGGCTAACATTTTTTTAGAAATTTACTAGTTTCATAGTTAATTTGTAATGTAACTTTAAACTTCTGTAATATAGAATTATAAATTGTAATGTAATTTTAAACTTCTGTAAATATAGAATAACTAATTTTAATCATTTCTCTTGTAAAATTTAGCACGCAATTCAGCCTTATTGGCTGCTATGTGTTAATCTTATTAAACAAACAATCTATCTAAACAATCTATCTACACCGACACGACACATTCACACACATATTATGGGAGTCTCGCTTCTGACTGGAAAAGAACGCTCTATCTCAACCATGTCTAGTATACTATACTCGCTCACAAACACATGCACAAACACCCAGTCTCCGCTTTTAATGCTAATATTAGATCTACCCCTCTTGAGTTATTTTAAGCCCGCCGCACACGAGCGCACTTGTTGCGCGTACTTGTTATTCGTGACAAGTTGGATCGACAAAATTTCCTCGTGTGCGGGCAACATTTACGGCATTTTCGTCATTCGTGACATGTAAACCAAATATCAAACATGTTTGATATTTTTCGTCATTCGTGACAAAAAAATTCTCGTGTGCGGCGAGCAAACGACAAGTGCGCCTGAATAGGAAAATTTGCGCATGCGTGCAACTTGCAGAATTAAAAACAACATGGTGGATCAAAATCACGAGCTCGTGTCTTGTTTTTAATTCTGGAAGTTGCACGCATGCGCAAATTTTCCTATGACGAAAATGCCGTAAATGTTGCCCGCACACGAGGAAATTTTGTCGATCCAATTTGTCACGAATAACAAGTACTTAAGTACGCGCGACAAGTACGCTCGTGTGCGGCGGGCTTTAGTTATGTAATACCTTAACTATACTATAAACCATGCATGCACTTAACATTAATCTTTACTAATTAACTATAGTTACTGATAAGTTGTTTTCCTTCTTTCTATTCATTTGTTCTTTCAAACTATGTAACCGTTTTTGTAATATTAAACCATTACTTTGTAAATATATATACCATACCCTCTAAATTAATTTAGATTGCTCTGAAGATGTTGTATTGTAAACAACGAAACGATAGCTAATTATTTTTTTACTTTTATTATGTTTGGTTTTAAAGTTATTTGCTGGGCTCTGCTTTTTATCTTTAAACTAAGATTTCCGCCTGGTGTATCAATTGCCACAGATATTGAATTCTCAAACGATTGGCCCTGGAAAACAGCGAGCGGCGGTCGTTTAGGCGCCCATATTCACCACAAACAAACCAAATTTCCTATCGTCCTCGAGCCAACAGTTCTACTAATTCCGCTCGTCTATTTATACATCCGGGGAAAGGAAAGCATTGACGAAGTCTAACGTGCTGTCATGAGTGGACGTGGATCTCCTCACTGATTTTAAAAAATATGGCTGTTTGCCAGGGGTGGGATTAGCAAGATTTCAATTCTCAAAAGCATATATTTGGAAAATCGTTTTATACAATGAGCTTTTATAAGCAATGTTGCTATGAAAGAAGAGTTGATATACTATGGGAAATCGTGAAATATAGAAATATTTGAATGTTTAATGCATGTTTGTGAATTTTGTTGCTTTACGTTTTTGCGTAAAACATGCACTGCTTTCCTTTTTAATGTAGCTGTAAAATTACCCTGTTTAGTTTAAGAAAAAAATACTGAAATTATTCAATAATTTGAACTTATTTGGTTTCATTAAGTTAAAAACGGTTTATCAGCAAAAGCGCTTTAATTGAATGAACATTCGAAACAGTAAACAGTTTTAAAGCATTTGTTTGTTGCACAAAAGTATAGTTTTTAAAGTCAGTGTTGAACTCTTCTTTGGAAGGTAACAGCGTAAAAGGACAATTTGTCATCTTACCTTGAAACTGGCACTTCTCGCCATAAAATGCGTCCTTGCAATCGCAACTGCAACAAAAAGCACAGATATACCAAGATAAATCGCCAAGAAGATGCGGAGTAAAACGCACGCCTCCGTCGCTTGATAGCTCAATTAGCTTTGATGTAATTAATGTCGTCATAATTTGATGTAGGCTGCGTCACAGATGACGCGAGCGAGCCTGCGTTCAGTGTTAGCCAATTACTATAATACTTCATGTTCAATCAACGTTGGGGAAATATAGGCGAGGGGTTGCTGCATGCATGCATGTATTTCTGGTAGTATAACAACATTGAATCCAGGTTGGGTAATATAATTAAATTCATCATAATTAATGTATGACTGAGATGTATCCAAACGGTCTCCAAGCTAGATCCATACCCTTGGTCCAGAAACAAACGAAAAAAGAACTCGACTATCCTACAGTCCGGACCTATACCTTTTTCCTACAAGCTAAATTATTCATCCATGTTTTTGGTTCGTCTTTATATTTTCTATTATTAACGGTTTTCTCCCTCTATAGGAACAAAACTTTGGGATATTATTGCTGAGGTTGTTCACATGTGTATGTTTCCGTTACCACTGAACCCTTTTGCTGTAGATCACCGTTATTTCGACAGCTTACCCTTAGCTGAAAGAATTATTGCAACTGGTGCAATGGCAAACATCTTGCAAGAGATCCTAGCTGATGGCAATCATCCGTACAATGCTAGAGGTATAGTATACCCTGTGGAGGGCTTACCCTATGGGGACTCGTCCAACCATGCAAACTCCGCTAAAGAATTTCAACATTTTAATTGCATATAGAATGTCCATGTAAGTTGTAATTTGGCTTTGTAATTATTGCATTCTGTTTCTTAACGTACTGAAAATTAGAAATTTCCGCCTACCGCAAACGAATCACAAGATACAGATTGCTCTAAGCCTCTAACTAATATTTTTACTTCACTATATAATCATGACATGTATTTAATTGCAATTAATGCTTATGGGGTTGTGAATTTACTTAATATGTCTTTCCTGATCCACCCTCCATATAGTTTCCCTCTATATACGCGCCAACCTATCTATAGCGAAAACCCGCAACTTTCTGCATTAGCGCGTTGACTGACTCTTTCCACCAGAGTCGCTTTATTGATCCTAACCGATTCTCAGAGGTAAAGAGTATAGTCACGCTGACAACTAAACGCTCGAAAGACGTGTTGTATTAAAAGTATAGCATTTTTAAATAAATTGGTATTTTTTATTTTAACACAACGAAATAGCACGGATAACTTTTTGAGAAAGTCAATCTCAAAACATATAGAGGTTTTAGCTGATAATTGTACTGAAAATCTTCGATTTTTTCATCTCTATAGTATTTGACGACCTGCATGAGATAACGCGGCGGCACTTCAGAGATCTCCATACAATGACCCTACATAAGCTGGAAGAAGAAAGACTGAGAGCTTATGAAGAACAGAGGAAGCACAATACGCATGCTCCAAAACAAATAAATCATCCATGCAATCAATACCCAGTATACCCGCAATACAACATGTCATATCAGGCTTATTGAAGAATGAAGACGATGTAAATGGCATCGGCAACAACTTTTGAAACGAAATTTTAAAATTATAATATATGAAAGCTTGACAAGTTAAATGGCAGAGTAATTTATACACAAGACGTTTTTATCCTAAATTCTCATGATTTCAGATGATCTGAATGCATGTTTGCGGTTTAGATTTTATAGGTCATTTTCTGCAGAATATACTGTCAGATATTTCAGTGTTTCAAGATTTGTATACCTTGCACATGACGTCATATAGATTTATATGAAATCTCTGAAACAAGACAAAGATATGGAAGCAGAAAAATGAAAACTACCAAGTGTCTAACTATACCAAGGTCATTGAGCCACATATAAATATCAACGACTTTTTCAAAAGTTGACAGATTTTTATTGCCATCGGTATTCATCATTCATCTGTTTGATAAGTTCATGAGTTGTATACTATATCGGTTGTTTGATTCGTAACATTTATCTTCAAATCTCAAAACAACTGGGCCAATTAAAGTATAGTCAAAAGGCGAAACTTAGGCTATATGCTTATTTATCATTCTGTGTTATGTAAAATAAATTTATTATAAACATTACGATGAATTTGGTAGGGGGATAAGGAAAATAAGTTTATAAAACGATAAAGAGTATATAGTTAATTTCAATGGATTTCGAAGTTTAAGAATTTAATATATATACAATCTCAGATTGTTTATTTATTTTTTCAGTTATTATTTATTAACAATTGCAATTATTATATTATCAGACGTGCATGTTTTCGCATGCATTCACGATCCAACATTCCTAGTGTCTTCGTCAGGAATTAGTGTCTTAATTCACCTAATGAAAACACTGTAGAGTGTCGAAACGTTGGGTCGTTAATGCAAATGAAGTGGAGCATGTATTCATATTCATTCATTCATTAATTAATATGAAATATACGATCCTTATTTATTTGATATTTTAATCGTAAAGTTATAACTTGCCTGGTGTAATATAGGTAATTGAAAGCATTGATATTTCTGTTGACATATAAATTGTAAAATAGTATTGTTAAACTATAACTATATAAAGGTGTTTAATTTAATAAAGGTACATGGGTTAGAACGTACAGTCTATCGGTATATGCATGGATAAGTCTATATATTTACGTACAGTCAATTCAAAAACGGTTGTCCTTTGCAAACCTTGACTCTAAACCTTAAACCTTAAACTCTAAGCGCGCAAAGCTTAATGGGAACATAAGTTTCAAGCTTAGACTTAGTAGTTGAATATTGCAGTTATTTGTGAATGAATTGTTCTCGTAAGGAGATATTTACCATATGTCTCTAAGAAATGGGCCCCATATATATGATTTTTAAACAGATTAAGTTATTCTCCCATTATGCTTTGCACGCTTTGAGTTCAAAGATTTAGAGTTTAAGGTTTGCAAAGGACATGCAATCTTTTTTGAATTAGTTGTATAATATATGTTTGTCAGAAATTACAGTGAGTCAGAAATTACAAAAAGAAATTGAGATGAGCTACTTTTTAAAATATATTGGTTCATATAGCCAATCTCATACTGATCACGAACATTTTAAACAGTTTGATAAATAAGAAACATAAAATAAATCACGCTTTACCGCAAATATACGCGTGCTGAAAGGAACCAGGTATATCTATTCAAATACGCTCGATATACCTATAGAATATCCTTTCACAAACTGCATGCACGCCCAGTATTCAGGATTCAGTTTGGATATACATGCATATAGGGTGCATGCATGTCCCCATGCATGCAAAGATCCCTCCCACTATATTTTGTGGAATTTCAACGTTAGCTTTAGTCGATCGAAGTTTCAGATATGAATTAAAATCCAGACAAAATTTTGTATGGTGATATTTAGACTTTATTTCAAAGCCCACGTCAGACTAAATAAAGTCGAAATATGCATGACCATGCATATAAAATGTTGTCTTCGGATTTTAATCTATGTCTTAGATTTTCAAGATGCACCCCTTCGGAATTAATAGAACTATATACACTAAACCATATGACCATATAGTAATTATAAACCTATACCACACCAATTTTCTATTGTTCTCAATCGGATTTAGTATTTGACTCAGGACACCAATTCCATGCAGGCACAGTCTTGAATTCATCATTCAAAACCGGGTATATCTTGAATCGAATTGAAGCGAACTGAATATTAAGTAGTGTTATGCCGGTCAGTTTAGCCTATATATGGGCTATGGCTATAGTAGAGTTTAGACTTATTTTAAACATTTACTCTTGCTGATATAGTTGCAGTTAATACTGTTAATTAACTTTAGTTAATTAACAGTATTAACAACTATCAGCAATAAGTATAAATGCTTAAAATAAGGCTAAACTCTACTATAGGCTAAACTGAATATAACATGACTTCAAGTTCTGTTGAGCAATTTTGATTGACGTTTCACTGCATTTGAAGTCATCCTATATATTTAGACATAAACAATATCACTAGTAATGAATTCAGCCATATACGAGGCGACGCAAATGTTCCGTTTATATATAGTCGTGACGTAGAAAAATAATCCCCTATCTGTGTATAAAGAAACTTTCGTAGTAATGCATGGCAGTGGTATGTAGCGTTATATTGCTGATTCGACTGGGAATTTCCCAAGAATATTTATATTCAACTGATTCACATAATATTTAAATTTTCATTCTTGGTATCTGCATGCCATTCCATGCATCTAATCGATACGACGATACACCACCTTTACTATTTCAGTTCATATAGCTAAACTATAGAAGGTATGGTCTGGAACCTCCGTCAGTGCATGTTTGTTTTTTGATGCACGATGAAACTCGTCCCACATGGCCAGAAATCACGGACATTTTCATTTCTCAGGTTTCGCGTTACCACGAGCACCCACGCAACAATGGCTGCGCAATGCCCTATGTTTATTATCTGGCGAGCATAGTATTTTCAATATAGCATGCTATATATAAATCTTTGAATATTTGTTGAAATTGGTTCCAGAAGTATCGGTGGTATAGTAACACATTAAGAAAAAAAGTTCTCATTTCTTTGCATACTCGCTCTGCTTTTTGCGATTGAATATTACAACATTTTACCTCACTTTACATAGGAATCTATAAACGTTTCTCGCTCAAAAGGCTATATCTCGTAATATATTCAATTATCGAAATTTGTTGAAATCATTTTATTTTGACGAATAGTATAGCCTTGCCTTCCGCCGTATATTATTTTGTTACACCCGATAAAAGCTCTGCTTTTTTGTTTTGAAATTCCCAAGCCGGTGCGTTAATATGCATATTACAATATTACTTCGCGGTCAAAAAGTGATATTCCATTCGCTTGCCAAACTATATATATATATTGATTGCCTTGCTACATGTTTGGTACCAAAATACTCGTCGAAAGCTTCTGTTTTCGTTCCCGTAGTCATTGCTTAGCTACACCCTGAGCCTGGTAAACCAAAGGCCACAACTTGAGTGCATATTTCATGATTTGCTTTATAAACAACACCCACGCGAATATTTGAAATTCCGGATGCTTTGATAGGTCGTAAAGGATAATTAGGAATTCTTGTGGATAAACGGAAAAGCCGCTGACCGACTGGTACGCTTGCACAATGTCCGTCATTTCTGGCCATGACGTCATTATTGCCGAATTTCCAGATTATAAATTCATGTCTCGCTGTTTATGAATGCTGAGCCCTGACTCTAACCCTAATTTATAATGTTCAGTTTAGTGTCGAAAGCCTGCCGCACATGAGAGAAACAAGCCTGCGTGGCCGCTCCTCAACCCCAACCCTTAAAACCGCCGGCTAGGTACGCAGGCTAATCCGCAGACGTTGAGATTTTTCACCTATATTTTCCTCAAGGCCTCAAGAGGTCAAATCCTCACGAAAACTATCCGCACACGAGAGAAACTTGCTGACCTAGCTGCCACACGAGGCGGTTAGCTCAGCAAGTTTCTCTCGTGTGCGGCTGGTTGAAGAGGTTGATTCCCCATCAGTTATAATAATAAAACATTATTTTTCTTGGTATCGGTATATTGCTTTGACTTTGCTGAGAATTTCCCACGGGAATGATAGTATATCAATCAATATCCATTCTTGGTATCTGCCATTCCGGGTATCTGATCGATAAATGACAATACCTGACCTTGATTTTTTTAATTTCCAGGAAAATAATTACTCTGATCGATATACTGACGATACATGACCTTGATTTTTTTTATCTCTAGGAAACCAGTTCTTCAATGCACGTCGATTCTCAGACTGTTGGACTATTTCGGTTAATTAATAAATCTGGCTATATATTTATGTCCAAAATAAACCCAGTGCATGATCTCCAAAGACCGATATCAATCAAGAATGGTATATGAAACCCTTACAGAAAACATCGCTTCGTTTTGGAGAAATACTGCATGCATTATGTCCGCAACAAGTGTCTTGGTCGTCTTTCAAAATTTACATCTGACGGCGTTTAATGACACTTCTAGCTTCTGTTATATATATATATATATATATATATATATATATATATATATATATATATATATATATATATATATATATATATATATATATATATATATATAGTTATCGGAAAATGTATGGCTTATAAGTTGTCATTACTCATTAGTGAATGCGCGTATACATGAAACTGTTTTTTACAGTTTCAATATTAGTTTGTAAATCTCTGAATGGTAAAACTTGCCAATACTCCAATAATACGTTCCAAAAAAAGACAAAAAAGCTTTAGTTTTGCAGAGTTAAATTCTCAAACGTGTAAGGCATTAATAAGATGAAAGTATCACGAAATTATTTGAATAAACCACATCGCATATATGGGGGGCGAATGTCCTAAAGAGGGGCGATATTCCTAGGGTATTCGCCCCACCCCCCTGGGAGGCGATATCGCCACGTTTTGAGGGGGGGGGGGTGAATCTCCTGGGGGGCGACCTTTTTAAAAATTCTATCTTGCCCCCCCAAAATTTGAGTTTGCCCCTCAAATGCCCCCCCAAATTTGGAGGCCTGGCGCCGCCACTGAATACCCCCTAATCACAGTAGTTGTTTACAACAAAATTACATGAAATAAGCATGAAATCTGATCCTGCTGACGTCAGCGGTGCACTGCTCTACTACTCCACTCGGTCCAGAACCCCTGCATACTGTATACTACTTTTTAAATATTAATAGCTACATTTTGCCATGCACAGAAACCCTGAAATGGGAAAAATCAAGAATCAAACAGAGGATGTATTACCCGACAATGGTGACAGAGGGAACAAAGAGAATTTAAATAGGTATTGTTGATAAAAATACTGACGTACATAGTGATAAAATAGTAGAGCAATAGCGAGATGAAAGTAGTATCACATGATGCGGTAATAATTCGTAGTATTTGAAAACTTGGGAGGAGACAACCGTGAAAATACTGCATGAATACTCTTTCCGAGAAAGCTTCGGATTGATAGGGATCCGAAGCTTTCTTATTATTGTCACTACCTACACTGCAGGCACAGACCGTTCAAGATAGGCAGGCGTTGGGGACGCAACACTGTTGAGCAGTAGTATTGAGAGAGGCACAACAGTGTCTTTGGCGGGGTGTAGCACTGTAGAGGCAACTGCTGAAAATTGAATAAAGATATATATATTAAATAGAATATTAGTGAAGTAAACCCTGTTGGTTTTGACTTGGTAGTTGGCAAGAGCAAACCGTGTTTTCTGTGACAAATGTGTGTTATATATACTGAACGAGAGGCAGCCAAGGTAGTCGGGCTGCAATTAAATAATGCATTTAACCAAGGTTTTTTAATAAATATATTCATTATATGACATATTATTTATTCAGCTTTGAAAACCTTGATGAATGATGTTATATAAATTTAAACGTGCATGGGACCGGAGTTTCTTGTAACATTGTAAGACATGCAATCATTGTGAACCTTTGAGGAAAAAACCTCATCTATATCGATAACTGATTTCTTCATTGTTTTAAAAATGCTCAATTCAATATTTCTGTAAATTATTTTTACTTCAATTAAATAGCAGCTGGCAACAAGGATGATATCTCAAGTCGTCAAGAAGCCGGAATGTAAACAATGATGAGCAAAATTTAAACAACACGTGACTTAATTTAAGGGGGGGTGAATAGGTTTTCGGATCGTCGGATTTCACAGAAAAAATTGTTCGGATTTCGGATCTGGCGAATATTTTACACGGATTTGCGGATCTTATTAATACAGCGGATTGCGGATTTATCTAATATTTTGGCTTGGATTGTGGATTTAGCTTGCAATTTAGTTCGGATCCTGGATTGTAACTTCATAGTAGAGCTTATAGCGGATTCAAATTTAGACAAGACCATTGCGGATTTTGCTTCAAATTTCGGCGGATCGGCGGATTTGTATACCCCTATTCACCCCCCCCCCCTCCCATTTAAAGCTTGTATTAAAGCTTAGATTTCCGCATAAGAAAGTACTTTTGTAAAAAATGGCCGGGGCTATTAGTAACGAAACTAACAAAATTTAATTTTTTCCTTGGCCTTCAAAGAACAAAATTATTATTTGTCCTCCAACCCTAAGCGAAAATTGGCACGGCCCGGCTTAAAATTGGCATGCATCAGTGCCGTTTTTCTTGAATGAATGATGACAATATTTATTGAGGAAAACCAACACCACATGCAAATAGTGTTTTTCAAATAGTGTTGGCACGGCACGGGTAAATTTCCGTTTGTAAACAGGTTGAGTCATTTTATTTTTGGCACCCATGTCGTTTTTTACCCGTGCCGAGATCTCCTAAATCATAGGCGTACGGGATGGGGGGAATTATGAACGTAAGTCGGGCAAAAATTGGGGGCCGGGGGGGACTTTAAAAAGAAGACATATGCAATATAGTAGTTGAAAATATGTAAAAGTAACGAGGAATTTTAATAGTCGGCAAATAGTCGCGAATAGTGAGAATAGTCGACGAATAGTCGACGCATCCAGAACTCATGTACAACTATATCTGTTCTTCAGTATTAAATTGCTAACTTTCACCGTTTAAACAGTTATTTTAAGATTGTTTAAAAGTTTTACAATGTCAATTTTGAATAATATGAAAGATATTGCTGAAATTTTTATTCCCATACATAAGTCTGAAATAATTTGCCGAAATACTTATTGGGAAAAGTTCTGTCGCGCATGTAACTTGAGACGTTTTATGTGCGCAAAGTTTACACTAGTGCTCGCATATATATGCATGATTAGGAAACTGTACATAAAATGGTACAGGGAACATAGCATAAAAGTCCTCGAGTACATTTTCTATTTTAGTTATATATAAAATGTTTATAAAAGACAACAGAAAATTTAAAAAACTTATTCGACTAATATTTGTAAACTTTTCACGACTCAGTCGTCGTCTATTCGCACTATATAGTCGCGACTATTCGCACTATTCCCACTATTCTCCTTTTATCACTCAGGGTTTATTTTAACGTGCAGTTCTACACAAAATGTGCAGTTCTAAATCCATTTGTGCAGTCCTTAAAACTCAAATGTGCAGTCACCAAACTAACAAAAATAGCCTTAATTAAAACAGTCTCATTTACTCGTTACCCTTGTGGATGCTCCAGAAAATTCCAGAATTGCTGTCATTAATTGAACATCAAAAATATGAACGTTTTCTGGGGGAGGACTCCAGACCTCCTATTTTCCTCACAAATCACTTACGTGCTGGCGTAATGGAAAAGAAAGTAAAATTGGGGCGAGCGAAGCTCCCCAAAAGAGAGTGGGAGAACCATTAGAGTGGGAGAACCTAATTATCATAGCTGCCTCAAATGCAAATTTCAGATTGTTATATATTGAATATCCATGA
Organism: Paramuricea clavata; assembly: GCA_902702795.2. Taxonomy (NCBI): domain Eukaryota; kingdom Metazoa; phylum Cnidaria; class Anthozoa; order Malacalcyonacea; family Plexauridae; genus Paramuricea; species Paramuricea clavata. Next base: position 12,376 of record CACRXK020003965.1, read on the forward strand.
TTCCCATTTACAGTTACATGTTTTGAAACAGTTTTTGTAAGTGGTTGGGTAAACAAATCCAGTTTGCCAGAACTCTATATTCAAATTGTTTTGGGGGAACACCCCATAGCTCCCGCACCCAAAATCGAGTTTGTCTGGCCTTTCTCCAATTCTCCAACCCAAGCACACAATTATTCTGTCACCTATATGCAGGTAAAAAATCCTTCGACCACCCCCGTCAAACACCCGTTGCCTTCGTAACACCCTATATGTGCAGTTCTAAATCTTTCTTAAAATAATCCCTGTTATCACTATCGCATGCCGTCCATATTTGTAGCAAATACAGGCATGTAGTAAAACACTGACTAACGGAACACCGGAACACCACCGGAACACCGGAACACCACCATTTTGTTTGGGGTTAGGGTTAGGGTTGGGGGTTAGGGTTGGGGGTTAGGGTTGGGGGTTAGGGTTGGGGTTAGGGTTAGGTGGTGTTCCGGTGTTCCGGTAGTCAGTGTTTTACTACATGCCGTTATTAAAGGAATACAGTAATACTAAAAAATGCATTAGCATGTAAGTAAACACAGCAACGCTTGTTAATTAGTCGCAAGGGGTCTCTGTAAAGAACGGAAACCGAAACGACCGAATCCGGAAAAGACCGAAACCGGAAACGATCGAAACCGGAAATTCCCGCCTAATTTCCCGCATAACGAATAATTATATTGTTGATGCTCGATCGCTGGCATATCATTTAGATAAATATCGTCCGAATGTCGTAAAAGTCGTGCTGACAATTTTGTAAATTATTTTATAATCTTACTGCATGGCATATTATTAACTTCCTGAACAAAGCTGGTTTTGTTTAATAAAAACGATATTGCATTCACTTTCTCATTTGACATACGACACGGCTTCCACTAAAATTGCACGCTCGTGATTTCGAAAAAATTAAATACATGCTCATTTAGACGTATTCCAAATCCCAATTTATCTGACCGCATTTTAATAGCTTCAAATATTCAGAACTTTTTTTCTTTCAATCACGAGTAGTACAAGTATTATTGCATTCAATCATTCAATTGACTAGATACTTCTTATTATTCCAAAGTAGAAGATACTGTCGCATCCTTGTCATCATTTGATCAAGGTGGACTCGACAATGATGATGATGATCATGATGACGGGGATGATACTAAGACTAGCGATAATGAAAATGTGAACCCTCTAGACCCAATTACTCCGATCACGGACCAATATGAAAAGGTTTACCCAAAACATAAAGGTTTCAAAATAGGGCATTTAAATATTGCAAGTCTGGTAAAGCATAAAAACGAATTATTGGTTTTTCTGGCTAAACTCTCTTTTGATGTAATTTGTATCAACGAAACTCGACTTGACGACTCCATAGGCATAAACAACTCTGAGGTTAAAATACCCGGTTACGATTTGATAAGACAGGCCGGGTAGAAACCGCAATTGAGGAGGAGTGACTATCTACTTAAGGAATGTTATTCCCTATACTAATAGAGCTGACTTAATTCCAGTTAATGCAGAGGCCATTTGTCTTGAAATTAAAAAACCGAAAGCTAAGCCAGTTCTAATCAGTACTTGGTATTGTCCACCAGGTTCTAATATGGAATTCTTTAATGATTTTGAAAATTTCATAAAAGAGATTGACAATGAAAACAAAGAAATAATCATAACAGGTGATTTTAACTGTGACATGCTGGACAGCAACTATAGGAATAACAACTCCAAACGATTGGATGATCTATTAGATATCTACCAACTACAGCAACACATTGATAAGACAATCCGAACAACTGACTCGACAAAAACACTAATGGACATTATAGTTAACGTTGTTAACCTTGAGTGGGTGCATTTTACGATTTGTACCAGTTGTTTCCCGCAATTCGTTCATCAAATAGGAATACAATGCATTGTGGGAAACAACTGGGGGATTTACTAACCCTCGATTTTTATGAGACATATGCACCTCCGAGGTTTACTAGAACAGCATAGATTTTCAATTAGAACAGTAAATTTTTACTAAGTTTGGGCAGGTGCCTTGCATGGTTCTTCGAGTCCCGTTTGCGCCTCGCCCATTTAGGGTCTCCGAATAATTAGACTTTATAATTAGACTTTGTACATATACTGTAGTGGACCCTAATAAAGACAATAATAATAATAATAATAATAATAATAATTACAAAAAGTGACGACATCAAAACATCTGATTCAGCGTTTAACTACTTTACATATAACTCTGATCCAAATCTTGCCTGGCAGGAGTGGAAGCACATATTTTGTCTATTTCTGACAACCATGCTCCTTATCGTACTAGAAAAGTTAGGAACGAACATTGCCTATGGTTGAACAATGAAATTAAAAAACTTAGCTATCATCGAGATTACCTTAAAAAAAAGGCAGTGAGACTAAATTCTACTGCTTATGCCGAGGCTTATAAAAGATGCAAAAACCAAGTTACCAAACTTATTAGGGATGCAAAAGCACACTATTATAAAACAAATCTGGAACAATGCAAAAATAGTAAAAATAGCTGGAGATTTATTAATCATTTACTCAACAGGAAAACGACTACAACAACAATCAACCAGATCACAGTTAATGGACAAACAATTACTGGTAAGGATAATATAGCAAATGAGTTTAACAATTATTTTTTGTGAAATTGGCCCTAAGCTTGCACAAACTATACCACCAAGTAATGTAGACCCACTTCAATATATCATTGCTAATTCTAATAAGTTTACATTTAGACAAATTTCACCAGTAGAATTGTGCAGAATACTAGATGGTATAAAATTAGGGAAAGCTGCAGGACTCGACAAAATCACAAACAAACTGTTAAAGGCTGCAGGCTATACCATATGTGAAACCTTGCTTTATATTTTTAACTTGATCCTAGACGTTGGTATACTTCCAGACGACTTAAAACAGGGCAAGGTTACGCCTATCTATAAGGAAGGTGACAACAATGAATGCGGAAATTACAGACCTATATCCGTCATACCGGCAATTTCAAAAATATTAGAGAAACTAGTTTATAACCAACTTCTCAATTTTCTGAATGACAACAAAATAATCACAAAACGCCAATCTGGCTTCCGTAAATATCACTCTACTGAAACTGCTCTCTTGCAATCAACCAATGAATATTTAATGAATATGGATAGAGGCTTAATAAAGGTGTCTTGTTTCTTGATCTCAAAAAAGGCACTCGATACAGTCGACCACAAAATCCTTCTTGCTAAACTTGAACTATATGGAATTCAAGGTGTAGCCCTTAACTTCTTCAAATCGTACTTAACCAATAGGAGTCAATTATGTACAGTCCAAGGTACAAATTCTCAACTGAAAAAGATAAGGTGCGGAGTCCCACAGGGATCAAACTTAGGACCGTCATTATTCTCATTGCATATAAACGATCTTCCTAACTGCCTCGAACAAACAGAAGCATCTATGTTTGCAGATGACACAAATATATCAAGCATTGGTAATGTATTGGTTGGTAACGATTTGTATAACGTCAATAACTGGTTAATAGCAAACAAGCTTTCTTTAAACGTTAAAAAAACTGAATTTATGCTAATAGCCTCTAAACGAAAATTGAAACAATTCTCATATGACCCATGTATACGTACTGATTGGTAATCACAACATGAAAGGGGTGACCAATAAGAAAGTACTGGGAATTACTTTAGACGATGAACTGAGATGGCATAAGCACAATGATCTTCAATGCAAAAAACTATCCAAGAGCATTGCCTTACTAAGACGAGCCAAACGATTTGTTAACCAAAACGTATTAATTAACATGCACAACTCACTAGTCTTACCTCACTTTACGTATTGCTCCAACGTGTGGAACGACGACAGTCGTACACATACAGACAAGCTTTTAAATATGCAAAAACGAGCGGCTCGAATTATCACAGCGTCAACTTACGAAGTAAGATTGAAAGATATATTTAATATCTTACACTGGGAACCAATTGAAACCACTCTTAAGAAAAGAGAAATGATAATGACATTTAAGGCCTTACAAGGCCAACTGCCAGAATGCATGACCATGAACATCTTAAAAATTTGCCTAAATGATATGTATGCGTTAAGAAGTAATAACTGTAAACTTTATTTGGAAAAACCTAAAACAGACTTCATGAAGAAATCGTTTTCATATCGAGGTGCTGCATCATGGAACAATCTTCCAAATGATGTTGCCAACAACTATAAAGAGCTCTCCATAAGTAACTTCAAAACCTTAATCAACAACTATTTCACCAATTTGGAGAGGAATAGTGTGTGACAACCACTTGTGGGGCGGATTTTGATTCGAAGGAGTAATTTTTGGGTCTGGGAGGGTTAACATAACATAGTTATATATGCGATTCAATCTAAGTTATATATAGTGTTCACTGCATGGGCTTTCTTTTTTTATATAGTTAGTATGTATATATTATATAACATATTTGTAAATATTCTAACGGCCCCTTGAAAAGCAGTTTAAACTGAAGGGCTACCGTTTTTAAATAAGATGAATAATAATAATAATAATAATAATGGAAACTTTATTTATTGATTATTAAGATATATACAACTACAATGATAAACCTCGCTTTACAGGTAGTTTATCAATGTCTACTTGAATTGATACTATATATTTATTGTACAATAATTATTTTAAGAAGGATTATATTAACATTAATTTTGGGTTATCCCACACCTTGTTTCGTTTACAAAATATATAATATGATGTACGTATGCATATGTTCACGATTTTCTTTTTTATGTATCTACTATACTTGGCATCACATTTAAGGCTACTTAGCATGCCATCGAAATTTTCAGAAGATCGGCCAAAAACTCCGAGGGTACTCAAGGATAGATTGACGAACTTGACTTTATCATAATCTGCTTCCTGCAATGCTCATTGATTAGATCACGGTACTTTTGACGCTTACGATTGGCGTTAACTTGCAGATTGGATTCATAACCGACTGTAAGCTCGAGGATGTATAGACATCTGTTTTCAGTAACCAGCAGAAGGTCAGGTCATAAACGATCTCCCGTGATAACAGATGGATTCATAAAACCAGGAATGTCCGCGTAAAGTGTGGAATTTTTCACAGCAGTAAGAGTGGATGCGAGGAAATTTAAAACAGAATCGTGTCGCCATGTAAACCGGCCTTCGTCTAAATATGTCTTACATCCAGCAATCACATGGAGCAGCGTTTCAGGTGAGGAGCAGAAAGAGCAATCGGATGTTGATGATAGTCCCCATTCTGATAGGTTCTTTCGTGTTGGAAGTGTGTTATTGTTCATGATACTGGAAAAGAAAGAACCTTGCGAAATGAGGTGGTTTTGAAGTCTTTGTTCGTTTTCTTTTCTAACTGCCTTAAGTACGTCTTTTGTGTCTTTGTAAATGTCATACTGTACGTTCTTGTTGGTGCTCGTCACCGCCCATAAATTGTTAATATCTACGTTTGGTGAGTATTTTAGAGCTGATCGAGAGACAGTTTGACATTGGATAAATTTTGTCGAAGGGAGAATAATATTCAGACCAAATTTATTAATTTATAATATTAATATTAATATAAAATATTAATATTAATATATATATTAATATTTATCTTAATAATAATAATAATAATAATAATAAAAATAATAATAATAATAATAATAATAATAATAAACACTCAGTTAGAATCTGCTTTATTAAGGACAATCTCTCTATATTTATGGTCTAAATAAATAGGGCGTTTACAATGACTACACAATTTACATAAACCACGTCAAGGATGCATGGGCGATACGGAAGGGAGTCGGCCTACCGCAATACGAGATACTGGCGCCTTTAATTAACCAGTGCTCCGGGCAGGGTGAGCTCGTTAGCTTTCCAGCAGTCATCCTAGGAGAGGGACAACTCTGACCACAAACCAGGGCGGATGGGGCTCTTTAGTCGTGGTCGACAACCCATCTAGTGGAGGTTACACAAACAATTATACCCGCAAGCCGAAGGTACCGTGCCGATATGGGTGAATGGCCACTGCGTTATGAGGTCGCCAATCGCGGAATCTGGTAGACATGGCGCCACTACCATCATAAAGCCTTATCCAGAGAGCCGGGCAACACTGGATGGACTTCTTGTTCCCGTGCGTCGTTTGCAACTTTATATGGGAGATTTGGACTACAATGAATTTCAACCTAACAATGAAACTAACAACACCAATGGAGTACTTCAGAGAACCAATGTGGCTAGGCAAGACCAGGCTGACTCAAATGAAGAGGCTCATAGAAGACACTATTTATCAACATATACAGATGATGAGAAGAGATGGTTAGTAAAAGTAGAGGAAGAAGAACGGAGAAGAGGTAGAGGATTCACGGAAAGACTGAAAAGGAGATGAGACGAAAAGTATCCCGAGAAACGTAACATGTCAAAGCAGAACATAAGAGATAATGCAATGAGATTTAAGAGAGAAATAAATATCAATATCGAAGCAACCCAAGACAACATTAATGGTAGCGACAGTACAAGTACAAGTAATGCCGAATGGACCAACGAAATGAAAATTAATTTATTAAGGATTGAAGAACAGGAAAGAAGTAGAAGAAGAGGGTTCATGAAGAGAATGAAAGAAGCATTGGATTCGATCTATGAAGACAAGCCAATGAGGGCACAGTGTCTGACGGATAATGCAGCAAGATTCCGGAAAGATAAAGCGGTAGCAAACTTGATTGGAGTACGAGATAGGGGAGAACTGGAACCAGACCAAGTTGAACAAACCGGAAGCAACAGTGAAAATTCACAAAGCGGAGACTGGGATGCGGAAAATGAGGAAGATCGGGAGAATGTGGAAGTACTGGTGAACAACGGACAAAGAGATCATGAGAACAAGCAAGAAGATGCAGAGGAAAGGGAAGGAGTAGAGGAAAACGAGGATGAGAGAGAAATGCAAATAAGATTCATGGAGAACTTGAATAAGCTAAGCCCAACGACTAATCAAAATATTGAGGAACGAGATCGACTTATTAAGATAAAAGTGAACATTAGTGAAACAGAGCTAGCAAACGCAAATTCTTGAAAAAACGTTCTTTTTCTGACACGCTGAGAGAGCTTTGTTTTTGAATGTTATGCCACATTATTTCATTCAGTCTGACCAGATTCATAAATGTCACGAACTTGTATATTTCAAAAATATACCAGAATTCAGAAAGACCGATTATTCTTTCCTTGAATCAGTTGATTGATCTAGTTGATTGATTTAAAAAACTATAAGTATAATAGAACATTCCACGTGTTTCCATTCCCCCTAGGCCTAGAATTTTTATCAATTAATATGTTCTATTTTTCTGTGGCGACGGCATTTGACGGCATAACAAAATACGACACAAAAATGTACATTCGAATTTATGACGGACACATATATCAGAATGTTATTTATGAAGTTTGAATTGAATTTACTTATAAACGCGAAATAAATACTAAAATAGGAATTTTCTATGCTGGGTTAGTAAAAGAAAAAGCATAATTTTAATTGTATGTAATTTCGATGCATGAATACTATAAAAAAATTATACGCATTGTTTATATAATTTAGCTAACATTTTCACATTTATTACGATAATAGCGACGTTTGTTCTAGCCATGTAACAAAATAAACTTGATAAGCATTCTGATCAGTTATTTAACAAAAATATCAATTTTATAAATAATCGAATTTCAATATTTTTTTTTGAAAAAAATATATTCGTGAGCTCCATAGCTGAGAATAAATTTCAAAAGTTTGTGAATTAAAATTCACAAATTTGATATTTTTGTTAAATAACTGATCAGAAGTATAGTTTATTTTGTTACATGGCTAAAACAAACGTCGCTACTATCGTAATAAATGTGAAAATGTTAGCTAATTTATATAAACAATGCGTATAATTTCTTTTATAGTATTCATCGAAATTACATACAATTAAAATTATGCTTTTTCTTTTACTAACCCAGCATAGAAAATTCCTATTTTAGTATTTATTTCGCGTTAAGTAAATTCAATTCAAACTTCATAAATAACATTCTGATATGTCCGTCATAAATTCAAATGTACATTTTTGTGTCGTATTTTGTTATGCCGTCGCCACAGTAGCCTGCTCGCAGCTAGACTTGCTCCAACTCCAACGCCTGTATTCAAAAAGCTCACTCACACTCACGTGCACACTTGAGTGTGACTCGAATGAAATGCACTCAAGTAGGGTTGAAGTGCGAGTGAGAGTGGAGTATGAGTGTGAGTGTCCACTCAACGAGGGAGCACTCACCCTTGAAAATATTAGCTAGATTTGTATTCAAAGAGCTCACTCGAGTGTGACTTGCTGGAGTTTGGGTTTGATGTTGATGCATAATTAACGATAGAAGGTATATAAACTAGTGAGACTGTTGTAGAATTGTCAATGCATTCGTACGGCGTTGCTGAACAAAATGGCTGAAGCTAGACAATATTTTTCGCAATTGGAAAAGTCGCTGTTAACTGAATTAGTGCGAAAGCACAAATATCTGCTAGAAAATAAAAAGAATGATTATAAAACCATACAACAGAAAAATAAAACGTGGGAAGCTTTATCCGAACAATTCAATTCCCAGTCAGGTGTGACGAAGAGGGATTCGAAGCAGTTAAAAAAGTGTTGGGAAAATGTAAAGGCCCGCGCCAAAAAACAACTGGCGAAAGTGGAGAAGAGGGAGGTGAAGTTAACTGGCGGCGGTCCTTCAACGACGAAACCAGACGATGAAGCTGCGGCTGTTGCTTCTATCATTCCAGCCCAAATTGACAGCTTAAGTAATATGTTTGATGACGATAATTTTGAAATAGGTAAGACAATGCCAAATCGTTAAACATATGCAGGTGTTATACAATTGCAAAATCCGATCAATTAGTTTGAAATTTCTGAACAACCCTTTGTAATATGTGCATAAAATCTCATGTACTTTATCGGGTTTTAAATGTATAGAAATCGATTGCGACGACGATGAAACGGATTTAGAGGCAACAACTACAGGTACAAAAAATGCACCAGACGAAAATGAATTGCCGCCATCTGTCTTTGACGCTGCTGCCCTTACACCATCATTGACCAAAATATCGCAAATATCCGCTGCCCAGGCACGATTTTGGACATGCAAACCCAGCAGCATGAAGCAGAGATGGAGCTCCTGGTTTTAAAAAAAAATAATCTAATAATTACACACAAAAGGAAAATGGAAGTGCTAGACGCTGAACTGCAATATTGGGATAAAATGAAAAAGACAATAAAATCCACACAAGATGAACTACATAAACCAAACACACGGGGTAGGAAGCAAAATTAATTTAAAAAATAACATAATAAATTACAAAATGATATGTACGAGTATTGTTCTGGCCATTATGAAGTTGTGTATTAAGAAAATAAGAGAACAATAATTTACATTTTCTCTCACATTTTAATGTATATTAATTGTGTTATCAAATTGAATATGTTATTCATAATTTACTAATTTACGTAAAATGTTGCATTATCAGGGCTTGTAGTACTGCATTTCCCAAACGTCGATCTCCAACATGCATGTCATCTTCTTCCTCATCGGCCAGAATATGTTCTGGTTCATCTATAGGATCATTTCGCCTTCTTATGAAGTTGTACAACACTGCTGTAGCAACAATTATAGTTAGAGACGTTTGCAATTTTGTGCGAAGGGTCGTTGAAAGGCATGGAAACAGCCTTTTCCATACGCCAAACATCCTTTCCACTGTGTTTCGTGTACGTATTTGTGCTACATTATATCTGCGCTGCGGTCGGGTTTGCGGATCAATTACTGGCGTCATTAGGTATTGGCGGCATGGATAACCGTTATCACCAAGTAATATACCCTGGATATCACCACGTTCGAACTGTGCACATATGCGACTATTGTCGAATATTCTGGCATCATGTACGCTACCTGGCCAACGTGCGACAATGTTTAGAATGTCTAAATTTGGCCCGCAAACAGCTTGAACATTTATCGAGAAGTATCCTTTTCGATTTCTAAATAGTTCAGCATTTTCACAAAAATATATGGTCTCCTCCTGTCTCTGTTGTTTCTTGCGACATTGTCCAGTAATTCTAATCTTCTTAACCACCTTTCCGCCATACTTGAATCACAAAGTACAAGGTGAGTCTAACTGAGTGTGGCTCAAGGGACGTGCACTCATTAAGAATGAGTGTCCACTCATTGAGTGTGAGTGTGAGTGAGCTTTTTGAATACAGGCGTTGATTCCTGTTGTTGGTGCTGGTAAACTGAATGCGTAATTACCTCCTGGGGCCGGTTAACCCCGGAACTTTAAAAAACTTTTCATTTTTTTGCCAAACCCCGGAACTTTCAAAAAAATTTTCATTTTTGCCAACCCCGGAACTTTCAAAAAATTTTCATTGAGAAACGTCCATATGATCGACGTTTCTCATTGACAAAATCGATATGCGAGGCTTCCCTAACCACACAAATTTTGCTGTTGCCTTTGGATATATCTGTGAAATCGCAGGAAATAGCCAATTTCAGACTTCTAAAATTAAAAATTCAGTTTGACAACATCACACAGTTACAGTCTGAGTGTCAAATTACTTGATTATTTGCAGAAAATTTTCAATGTTCTCTTGCGGTCCCAGAAAGTAAAATATTTTTTCCACCCCTGTTGCGGTGATGAAATTTTGCATGGTGATAGCTGCAGGTCCTGACTATTTGGCCCTAACGTTTGGTGAAAGTGTCATTCAAAATCGCTGAGATATAAGCTTAATTTTGGTCGCGGGAATACATGTACAATTTTCACAATATTTAGATCGTTCAAAATTGAAAAGCTGAATTGATCCCATTGAGAAACTACTAACATTGCTGAGATGACTTTTTGGAAAGAGTTAGCTGAAAGTCCTCGCATTGGATCATTGATTTCTTGCGTGTGAAGTCAGTGGATCATCGATTTCTTGCGTGTGAAGTCCTACGAGTAACGCGCAAGAAATCAATGGTCCATCATGACTCTGCTCTTCACGGCAAAGTCCTCAGGTCCGTCACAAGTGCCAGGTATCTTGGAGTACAATTATCACACGATTTAAAGTGGAACTCTTACATCAGCAATGTTACTGCCAAAGCAAACCGCACTCTAGGGTTTCTGAAAGAAATCTGAAGGTAAAAGAACGTGAACTCAAGCAAAAGGCATATGTTAGCCTTGTACGCCCCCAGCTAGAGTACTTCTGCAGCGTTTGGGACCGCGGAGTTGAAAACATCGGTTCATACAGAGTGGAGATGATTCAACGCAGAGCGGCGAGATGGACCCTAGCACGTTTTCATTCAATGTCCAGTGTTACTGAAATGCTAAATGAACTTGGGTGGCGCTCTCTTGAGGAACGACGCATTGACGCTCGTCTAGTCCTGATGTACAAAATTGTCCAGGCCTTGTACCAGTCAGCTGTTCAAATCTTCTTCGTGTTGCATTAAGATCTCGAAATACACATGAACACTCATTCCTACCTATAGTCTGCAACACGTCCTCCCACTACCCACCCTTTTCCCCAAGAACAATAAACCAGTGGAACAGTATTCCTTCAAACATTTTTACAAATTGCAACACAACTGACACACTTCGTCAGCGTATTTCACCACTGTCTCATTCTAGCAATGTTTAGTGTGTTATTGCGACCCTCAGCCGAGCCTGGGGATCGAGGGCTCTGTTTAGGGGTTTGATCGTCAATAACGCACATGTTAGCAGAGAAATTCCAATTTCCCTTGGAGACTGTGCCTACGTGGCGATCGGGTATTCTGGCGAAGCTCCCGATCTCGGAACCGCTCTAGGTTTTTTTTATAGTTTTTCTATTATTTAACTTTCTATTATCTTAACTTTAAATAGTTTATTATTATTAACTTTTCCTTTGGGTTAGCAACATGTATATTCTGCTGACCCCAGCTAATAATCCTCATACTGAGGGGTTTGCTGTATTGGAAGATAGAAGATAGATAGAAAGTGGCATTCAAAGTCGCTGAGATAATATAAGAGCTTAATTTTGTCACGGGAATACATGTGCAATTTTCACAATATTTAGATCGTTCAAAATCGAAAAGCAGATTTGACAATTCCCCTTATTACGTTTTCGTAGTGCTTTGCATTGTGGTTATAGTGGTATCACTGATATTCAAGATGGCTTATTTTTTGTCCTGACCCGTGCAAGAACTTTTAAAAAAGCTAGGGTCAGGTGCGCGATAGCCAACAGCAAAATATTCGCGAATACATTCAATATTTTCATTCGAGGCCGCTATCTTTATCAGTTATACCACTATAACCACAATGCAAAGTGCTTCGAAAACGTAATAAGGGGAATCTAGTATTGATCCCATTCAGAAACTATTAACATTGCTGTTATTACATTTTGCATGCATGGCGATAGCTGCAGGTCCTCGCTATTTGGCCTGAAAGTTTTGTGAAGGTGGCATTGAAAGTTGCTGAGATATAAGAGCTTAATTTTGGTCGCTGGAAAATATGTAAAATTTTCACAACATTTAGTTCGTTCAAAATCGAAAAGCAGAGTGGTCCCATTCAGAAACTATTAATATTGCTGTCATGAAATTTTACATGGCAATAGGTGCAGGTCCTCGCCTATTTGGCCTGAAAGTTTGGTGAAGGCGTCTTTCAAAGTCGCTGAGATATAAGATATTAATTTTGGTGGCGGGAATACATGTACAATTTTTACAATATTGAAATCGTTCAAAACTCAAAAAACCAAAACGAAGCTCTTATATCTCACCGAGATTGAACGCTACGCTCACCAAAATTTCAGGTCAAAAGCGACAGTCTGGAAATATCTAAATGCACAATTTCATGACAGAAGTTTTAACAGTTGCTGAACGGGATCAATTCCGCTTTTCGATTTTGAACGGTCTAAATATTGTGAAAATTGTACATGTATTCCAGTGACTAAAACTAAACTCTTATATCTCAGCAAGAACGCTACGCTCACCAAAATTTCAGGCCCAATAGCGACGATCTGGATCTATCTTGATGCAAAATTTCACGACAGCAGTATTAAAAGTTTCTGAATGGGATCAATTAGGCTTTCCATTTATAAAATGAAAATACCAGTGCCCAGGGACGCCGGAACGATGTTAAGGCAAGGGGGGGCAGATTTCGTGAAAGGCCAGTGTCAATGAATCTTAGTCGTTCATCGACATTTTGGCGTGGTTATGAGGCGTGAAAATGATATGTAAATAATGTAGCAGTTTGGGGATCTATGACGTAACTACAATTATCAAGGGAATATAATTTATAGTTGTCTTTGTCTTGTAAAATTCTAGTGTTGACGATAACGATTCACGTCTTCATTGACGCGCCGTTGCGTTTGCCAAACTCACTACTAATCAACGGGACCTTTTCAGTTCCACTGGATCATTCTCACTCTATCGCGGTTTGACTTTCTTTCAACATAGATCCATTCTCGCCATCATCTGCGGAACGTACCGAGGTGGCAGCAGTCGTAGGATTATACAGCGAAGGAATTGCAACGCTTGCTGGTTCGCAATCATAACCAAGTTTTTTCGTATCTCTTGTGATAACATTCCATCCCAACACCGCGAAAAAACGTCTGCGCATGTGTCAACAAATGTTCCGCAGGTTGTCAAAAACTCAAAATGGAAGCGACTTCGATGTTTTGCCTTTTCGTAAAATTCTAGCGGAATAAGAATGAGCAACCTAAAAACTACAAATAATTATAGTCTATTTGTGCAAGAAGTAGTATTATGCAAGAAAATAAACCAAAGATGACTGTCAATAAATGTATTAGAAAATAGCCTCGTGCAACTCGAGAAATTAAATTCCCCTTATTGAAAAGCGTCGCTGACTAGTAAAAGATTGTACGCGGGCGCAGAACGAGCTTTCATTCAGCAAAATCTAGCGGCAATGTTGTTTTTACTGTTTTGTTTTTGTTAACTTTTCGATTTATTCGAGTGCCATGGACAGCCAAGGATTATTGTGAAGGATCAAATCGATAAAAACAACAAAACCTCGTTAAGGTTGAAGCTAATTGAACCCTGCCGTTTAGTACGTTCACTCAATCTATCAGCTGGAACAGCCTATTATAAACAGGTGGACCATAGGCAGCCCACTAAACGACTGAATTTAAATTAAAACTACAATGAAATTATAAAATTTAACGAAAATAATCACAAATTAGCGAAATATATTGCAAAATGTAGCTTATATTAAATCTCCACTCGATTGACCTATCGGCGAACTGACGTATATTAAAGGGTATGGGCAATGAAAATTTCTTCATCTATCTTATTGCTTCATCTGAAAGAGCATGAAAAAATAAGCCGATTGGCCGTTTACTGCTCTATTCTATCTCATCTGGTTCCGAAGTTATAAGCAAAAATGTGCAAAATATAAATTTATGGGCCCAAATCAAATGAAATTTTGGATACTGATTGTACATGATGAGACGCATGGAAAAACACTTCTAATTTTGTTGCCAAGGTAACAATGTCGTTCCCAGGACCCTTGCGCCAATTTTATAAAACAGCTTTATTCAAGGTACTGATAAAAATAAAATAATATCAGAAGTACGTGTACGATACCTATGCATGCCGAAAGTTTACTTGCATGATAATAATTCGAAAATGACATACACATAGAGAAATGCAACTAGTTATTCAAAATCAGTGTAAGGGGCCTGGGAACGACTGTGTTGCCTTGACAACGAAATTAGAAGTTTTTCCCATGCGTCTCATCATGTACTATCTGTATGCAAAATTTCATTTTATTTGAGCCAATAATCACTCAGCTATGCTTTAGTTTACTATTCAATAAACAGACTTACCCCGCTTATGACGTCACACATTGTGCTGAATCAGCAATTTATATTTTGCACATTTTTGCTTATAACTTCGGAACCAGATGAGATAGAATAGAGCAGTAAACGGCCAATCGGCTTATTTTTTCATGCTCTTTCAGATGAAGCAATAAGATAGATGAAGAAATTTTCATTGCCCATACCCTTTAAGCATGTCTTAGATCTGAAATATTTTTACGGGAACTAACACTTTCTAACACGCTGAGTTCAAATCCGAAAAGCTCCCACTCCGTAGACCCGCAGTTTTTTCACAAAATGCTATTTTATCTTCACTAATTTCACAACAAATTTTTCATTGTTCAACATCACGGATCGATGACGATACACGTTTATGTCACTCAAAAGGACCAATTTCTATTAACCATTCTTCCTTTAAACAAAAGACCGGTTTCGCTCGATTCATTTTGAGTTATGTAATCTTATGCGTGTTGGATGTAAACAACATATCTTGTCTACAACTTTGAGAAGGTACAGATAATTCCTTCTAATATCCTTAGTTCTGGATCTATTTCTATAAAATCACAAGGACGTTAATGTCAAGTCTTTGGGCTATATCTCTGGGCTGAGAAACAATTCCTTACATGCGATCAAAATGTTTTATACAAAGATATAAAACGGTAATCTATATGTAATGGATCATCACTGAAATTTGCAACACGGTTTCCAAGACGTAATTCAAGAGATAACTTATCATTGCATTTGAACTATTACATCAGTTGGTGTTATACTGTGCGATAAGCGAGTATTATTGGAAAGAGGGCTTCTATATACGTCGAAATCATCAAATAAACAGCGCATGCACACATTTCTCCACTTCGCGGTAAGTTTACAGAGCGTATTTTATACTTTGTGACTGATCTTTGTCTTTGATGTGAACATTTATTCTTATAGTTTAAGGTTATTTAAGATTGATCCTGTCGTAAGTCTTCTACCTGCAAACATTCGACAATATTTCGTTTTAGCGTTATCTTTGCCGTTACGTTGGCTTCGTGTTACTTTTGTTTTAAATATCTTGATCGCGTTAAAAGAGTTATTTTTCAGGCCAGTGACATAGCTAAAAGACTTGACATTAACGTCATTGTGATTTTATAGAGATATCTCTAGAACTGAGGATTTTAGAAAGCGCTATCTGTACCTTCTCAAGGTTATAGACAAGATATGTTGTTTACGTCAAACACGCATAAGATTACATAACTCAAAATGATTCGATCAAAACCGGTCTTTTGTTAAAAGGAAGAATGGTTAATAGAAATTGGTCCTTTTGAGTGACATAATCGTGTATCGTCATCGATCCGTATCGTTGAACAATGAAAAAATTTGTTGTGAAATTAGTGAAGATAAAATAGCATTTTGTGAAAAAACTGCGGGTCTACGGAGTGGGAACTTTTCCGATTTGAACTCAGCGTGTTCGAAAGTGTTAGTTCCCGTAAAAATATTTCAGATCTAAGACATGCTTAATGAAAGTGAACGATATCGGGTCACAACATACGGACTATATTATTTAATTCGATAATTTGGCAGTCATCATTTCAATTTCAATTAAATCATTCTCTTGTGTTAATTAACAACTTATCAAAGCAAATTTTATCACTGCACATTTTACATTTTATCACTGCACATTTTACTTTTATCACTGCACAAATTGGTTATCACTCCAATTTAATCATGCAATACTTGAAGCTGCGCATCATTTCATGAAACAAATGTGGTCTATTTGGACATTTTGGAATGCCAGCATATAAAGCTCTGACAGCGTCCAGACGATGAGAGAGACTTTGTGTTGGGGCGCTAGGGATACAGCGCGAAGGAAATTCTAGTGAAACTAGTCGGTTATTATCATATCATACGTCAATACAAAACAGTCCAGTTGATATAATGATAGTGACTCGGTGTCTGATTAAAATATTTACTGTATGTCTTATGCATTTTTTTATATATATATTAATATTTTTATTATATACATGATCCATGTATTGGTATATACAAATGTATGGTGAATATATATGTACAATTTTACACAAAGTTATTTACACGTATTTTGCGTTTCTCTTAATCTCTCCGTAGTTTGGCCAACTATGGCCGATTGTGAGAAAAATTGTGCAAACATCACGTATATATTTAATACTAGAGCCAAAGCATTCGATCCGGCGTAAGATCAATACTAATATCAGTGAAATTTAGTCTAATAATTCATGGACGCTTGTCCGCGCTGACAATTCCGCGTCATTCACATTCTTACGATGGCAACAGTGTTTCAACATGATTCAATATATTCATGCGAAAAAAGTCGCGAGAATATCTCGTGCGCTTATATAGACTTGTACTCTCCGCAGTTGACTTGATGCCTCAATGACAATAGGTAGAGGTCAGCCCGGTTTGCCGAATATGCGACTTCAAATCTCATTACTATACTGTATTGTGTTATGTTTGCCTGATAATTAATAGCTATGAAATGTAGCAAGTCCATATCAAAGCATTCACTTGCGTTTTACCAGTCAATAGCTTAAAGTGAAATGCGTGCGTACTCATAAGCCTTATATTTATTTTCCTCTGTGTGCCTATAAACCGTGTCCAACGCTTCAGTGTCCTATATGAAACATTCATAAAACATGTCTGGAACAGAATTTAGCACTTAGATCAATGTTCGCAATATTGATGTCGCGTTGATGCGTTATGGTAATTTGAAACCTTTCATCTATTGGTGCAATTTCTATTGGCTGAATTTAGAAATGTTTTCATGAAAGCCTTTCCAATACAACATAAATCATGCGCAGTTCTTTGGGGCCTTGACTGCGTCCCACAATCACTGTATTTGGCTGCATATAGGTACATTAATACGAAAGTACAGAAAGCTTTAGATGTGGATGTGGCTAGTGATAGTAAAGGTGGCATCAATACGCGTGCGAGCGCGCGTTATGAGTTTGGGCTCGGTGCATTGTCCTCCCATGCAGCTAGTCAAAGCCGTCCATGGACTATTAGTGGAGTCCCTGAGGTTAGGGAGGGTGGCATCATAACCGCGATGAATGTGGGATGGGTGTCACCTATGGGCGCAACATTTTTAACTGACATGATAATACACTTTATTTAACCACAATGCGCGCCACCAACATATATGAACGGATTGAACGAGTTTCGTGACTGGTTGATCATAACAATAAAACACCATTAATTATAAATGATATAAAGTACGTTCCATTACTCTTCGCTAAAGCTGAAAACTTGGCTAACTTTCGTTCTAACTCACTCTGTATTTTAAATTTAACTAATTGTATGCAACTGGAACCTGAAATTTCATAGGAATTAGGCAGTCATGCAAAGTCCGTACATAGGATGTGTAGTAAATATAATGCACTGAGTTAATATCTAACATCGTTCTGGTTTGCTATGCTTTTAAATAAATATAGATTAGAGGTTTAATTTAGAAGTTGTCGAAAACAACGCGAAATTTGGGTATTGTTTACATTAGAGGGTCCTCGCATAGCACATGCGCGGAACAGACTTGACCTCCTCTTTAACAGCGTCTACTCGCATATAGCTCAAACGTAACTACGAGTTATCTTCCAGCTAGGTCAATAGATAACTTTATTTAAACACGCTAACCGTTGTCAACCTCAGGCTGATTTCCACAAGTTGCGTGTAAAATGATGATGGGAATTTCATTTAAACCGCGTTAGGTCTTTTGTTCCGATTAGCTTTAGAAATTAATACAAAGGGCGTGGGATGTCCATCATTCAGCATTGAGTAGTGTTTTGGCTCGTTACGCCGAGATTACTTTTCCGTCTATTTCATGATCTGTCACAGAATTCATAATACCAATACAAAACGTTCATGGTTATGCATCACTTTATAGCAGGTAGAAAGTATAACGTCGTAATTATATTGCATAAAATAAAATAAAATAAAATAAAATACTTGAAGCACGCTTCAAGACAATCTCTAAAGGCCATGCTAATCGCGGCAATCTTTCGTGCCCCTTGCAATACAATAGACTGTACTGTTTATTCTTTGCTGCTGCCCATGTGGATAGTCCTTAATGTTTCGTGCACAGTAGGGTTAAGGATAAGGAAAGAAACATATTCGTGCAAGAAACCTTCATGTGCGCATGTCATGCCAAAACAGGCAAACATGGAAACGAGGTCATTAGAGCTAAAGTGCAATGAGCAATATTACCAAGATTTTTGGCATCTACCTTTCATACTGAAGTAATAGTTGAAGAGTTTTGTAGATGGAAATTTCGAGTGTAAATTTTACACATTTATTTAGACATATAATCAGGAGCAGTTGCGAAAAATGCAACTACAGGCCATCTGGCAGGAATCCAGCCTGCGCAATCGAACAATGGAACCTATAGACGTGAATTTGCGCTTAGAGAGTTCGAAAACTATCTTGATTAGCTATCAGCATGTCAAGCATCAACGAGGACCCCTATACGCAAGCAAACCCGACTCGCATATTATAGACGCAATATCAGTGACAAGATATAATACCGATTTCACCTTTTGGGATAGACCATGTACCTGCATGCCAGCTCAGATGGTTAATTAAACAGAACTGTTGCGCACAGAACTGTTGCGCATATAAATTGCAGTAATGGTCACAAGAACACGGGAAATCAAGTGCAAATTTTGTATTGCAGCTTAACTTAATTACATAGATTGTACAGTTCACCAGTATTTTTTCGCGTTTTCTATTTTTATAATTTGCATGCATGCAGTGTCATCCACGTTCGTCACACAACTATCCCCCGTTCTTCAATTCTCAGCTTTGTTATCCTCAGGGTCGCCCAATTTAAGAGCAATGGTTATATTCACGAAATTGTTATTTGGGGGATCCTTTAGCCTGGAGCATGGCGCAAATTGTCCCTTTTGGCCACACCTCCTCCCCAGTTGGCGGCCCTGGTTTTCCTTAAATCGTTGGTATTTTAACGTTTTTTACTACTGTTTATGAATATTTTTTAAGTCAATTTGCGGAAACGTTAAAATTGATTTTGTTTTTTTCTCGCAGTTTATTCATCCAGCATAATGTTCAACATACATGTTCAGCAAGAGCGGATTTTCGGTTTTTTAAAGGAGGGGTGGAAAATTTTCTAGTTGGGTGCATGCAGCACCACTGAGCGAGCTTTTTACAGGGGTTGAGCGTTAGGGTTAAAGACTTTCACACAAAATAGGAGGGGTAAAGCGAAATTTGGGGGGTTGAACACTTCATAAGAGGGGTTAGAGAGATTCTAAGGGGGGTTTAACTCCCCTAACCCCCCCCCAGTAAATCCTCTCATAATGCTCAGTAAAAATTACTCACTGTTGATCTAAGATCTGGCTATCGCAGGCAAATTACCCGTTTACTCTTATAAGATCGTTGTAGTGTAATTGGGTTCATTTTTTTTAACTGTCTGTACTGACCAGTAAAAATTACAAATACTTGTGTTCATTTGAGCATATTGTGACGTTTGTTTGTTGTATGCGCAACAGTTCTGTTTAGTTAACCATCTGAAATCGGTATTATATCTTGTCACTGATCTTGCGTCTATGATATGCGAGTCGGGTTTGCTTGCGTATAAGGGTCCTCGTTGATGCTTGACATGCTGATAGCTAATGATATATTTTTTTTATATATTTTTTTCTGGACAAAATACCACCTTAACATTGATTTGCAATTCCAATTCCTTGCAGCTAATTGCTATTATTAGTTTTATTCCTGCCGGATTACCTTGAACCTGAATATCAGGGGCCGGTCATACAAAGAGGCCGTTATTAAAGTTAACTACGATTAATGTGAAAGTTAACCAATGAAAGTCACATATTCTATAGAGTATATGTAACTGCGATTTAAATACAAAATTCCGGTAAAAAGTATAGTTAAGAGATTTATACAATTGGCCTCAACAGAGTGGCAGCCTGTGTTGCAGCACTTGAGTGGTGATTTCATGCACATTCGCATCCGAGTGGCGAAAGCTGGGATGGGCGTACAAGGTGTATCATCTCTAGATTGCTAGCAGGGCAGCAGTTTCGATTCCTGTCTGAGGGCCATACTCCTGGTTAGCTCCAACCTGATACTCAGGATTTTCACTTCCCTTAGCCCCTGTAACAAACAGAACGGCTACGTTTGAAGAAGTTTATTAAAAAAAAAAGGTATATTAAATACAAAAACTAAATTTTCGGCTGCATGCCACAGCCTTCTTCAGAGTGCCTATAACTTTACACAGAACATACTTATATACAATAAATTATGAATAAATTACTATTGTTGGGCGAAATCATGACTACCATTAAGGCCTTTCCGGTTGGTCAACAACATTCCTATCCAAAAGTTTTCACTCTTAAGTACTTCACTATGGTGTTGGTTAATAAGCATAAATTTTAAGCTCGAATGATCCGCCTCATGCACATCAATAAAATGATTTGTTATACTGCATGTCCGGCGCTTATGCTTAATGTGTGATTTGTAGTTAGCTAGTCTGGACTTAAAATTGGCCGTAG
>CACRXK020003966.1:0-33743 GCA_902702795.2 Paramuricea clavata
GGGGGGGGGGGGGAGTTCAGTCGTATTATTTTTTCACACTGGTCAATGTACTTCTTTACAGCTTCCTCCTTTCCAACACGATCTGGAAATTGAGTATTAAGTGGCCTGGGGTTTCTTGCCGCAATAGAACTTGTACACCTTTCCAGATCTTCCTCTTGCGTTTTAAACATAACTTTCTTTATGCAATCCACATAGTCTTGAATATAAATAATACAGACTGATACAGCAGGTATAATACCAGACTGACAGTTAAGGACAGAAAACACCACAGTATTACAAACTGTCTTATACAGTATATACATGTTAGTCATCAAATGATATATCTTACCATATGTAGGTGGCACAGGCACTTCTCTTACAACTTCCTCCCCAAGTTTAAATTTGGGATATGTCACTCAGAAGTATTTTTCGCCTCCTTTTGACTTTTTACAATCACGGTGTATATTCTCATTGAAGTGCAGACTTGCAAGTGCATGTCTAAAATGCCAAATATATAAAAATGTACTTGTTGCAAGCAATCGTACGAACAATTTTGGTTAAAAACCTTGACGCACCAAACATTTTCTGACTTCTGTTGGTATATTATGTAACCACATAAATCTGGTTACATAATTACATAACTGCGAAACAGTTGCACTGTACTGTACAAACAAAGATCTTGTAGGGCCTTGTATGTATTTTTACAACAATATATACCTGCAAAATTTTCCTGGCCGAGCAAACCCAATCATCTTTGGATGCCAGTGATTAAGAGTGGCATGAAAGCCCTCGAGGCAGCTTGTCTGTGTATCTGGCAAGAGTTTCTCTATGTCACTCAGTAAGCTTTTCTTGGTGAGTATGCATTTTAGTTTGTCGTATGCAGGTGTTCCTGAAATAATAATGTACAAAACCAAAAATAAGGTGATAAATTTGATGACTGAAAAAAATGAAGAAACTTTGAAATAAAAACCGTTGAAACGTAGTAGTAGTAGTACTTTTTGGATTTAAATGTTGTTAGGGACTGGTCAAAGTATAGGGGGGAGTTGGTCTATGAAAATTATCCTTTTAAAATTTAAATTTTCATAGCTTCCTATACTTTATGACCAGACCATAACAAGGAATAAATTAAAAGAAATACGAACATATATTGAATCATTTTGAAAAATACGCTATTGATCATATATTTTCTAAATAAGGCGAATGTGAATTTTTGTAACGCTGTAAATACTGTGATGTTTATGGGCTGTAAGAAGAATTAATCATCGGCAAGATACTGTACAAATTTTAATCCATTTTCTTGGTTCCACCTCTGCATGTTTACAACAGCTGAAGAGTGGGTCTGGATGGTCAGTATGTTTGTTTGCTACATGTCTCATAAACGATAGCCACTTAGCTTTAATAAGAGCACGAAACCCAGCCTTAGTGGACGTTGCACACCAGTATATATAAATCATAGCCCTTTTCTTTGCTTGCCTTTAATAACTTCTTTGCCACAGATCTTGCCACATGCCAGATATCATAGTAATGTGTGGTATTTTTATGCTCTAGGCGAATCCACTTGGCAATCCCACGATGCCGGTCTGAAACAAATGTTTCAATATCAACACCCTCATTGGCCAGAGATTTGAAGGACCGCTTTGCTCCCTCCAATTCTGTCTGTTGGCTATCACCAGTTTCATTTGCCTGGTAAAAAGATAACAATAACATATTGTGTGATGCACTCTAAAATAGTCAAGACACATTACATCTGATCTAAATCTACCATTTCAGCATCTTGTATAGATACTACTGTAACATTACCCCAATACGATCCCACACCACCAAGTAAAGTTTTAACTGTTAGCCAAGGAGCTCACCTGAACAATTTCAAAATGCACCACCTTCATCAACGTTGTGCATAACATGGTGTAAACACCATATTTGGCAGAGTGTCCCATCGAATCAAAACGACCATCACCTGACCATTCTACTCTGTTAAGCACTTTCGCCTTGTCTATAAGGCTTTTCCGGTAGGTTTTCCAGTAGTAAAATATTGATGGGAAAACTAAATGCCTTTGATGTCGAAAATATGTTCGAATAGAGAATACTGCAAGACCCATGTGGCGAAAGACTAACAGAATCTTACTGATAGATGCCCCAGCCATCAGAACAGCGAAACTAAGCATGACATTACCAGCAGCATGTCAATCCAGTAATAAAAGCTGAGAACGCCAAACAAATCCATCAGTGCAGTTAGCACATTTTTGGGTAATAGTTACCATGGTCCCATTCTGCTTTACCATCACTTGAGGCTTTCCTTCTTTACAGTTGAAACAAAAAAGGGGAAAAATAAGCATAGTGTAGAAAACAATAAACTTGGGTTCGTCATATGCTGGAGTATTAGGATCAACCCTAAAAAACCACATAAATTTAAATTAGAGTTTTTAACTAATTAATCAATTAATTACAGTAGGTGCACATCCATGGAAGCATGTGCACTCTTCTGCTCACCCAGCAGCCCTTAAAAAAGCTTATATTAGTTGCTAGATCCAACAAGACAACACTGCTGCAATTTTATAAACCTATTTACTAGCAGTAATCTACCACTAACAAATAAAATCCCTGGTGTTAGACAGAGTATTACTAAAGCAAGGTACATTTGGGTGCATTGCCAGCTATGGGTTAATGTGGCCTATTTTTGTTGAAATTCTTACTTGACATTGCTTTCATTCTTTCCCTCATCTGATTCATCAGAATCCTCAGTTTCATCTCCAACAATATCACTCTCATAGCAAAAATCATCATCATCCAAGCAATGTTCACTTTCTTGATCTGAATCAGGAGTGTTGTCCATACATATTCTGACGATTGTTTTCCATTAAGCTTCTCGTCACACAACTGAATTTCATCCCACTCATTTTCCTGCTGTTAAAAATAAAAAATATTCCTTGAGTTGGTTCTAATTATTACATGTGTAGCCAGTACCATAATTTCTGTACATGTATAGCCCCTCTCGTATAAGCCCCCTCTCTAATCCCCCCACCCTCAATGATGCTTGGAAAAAATAAGCCCCCTTAATACAGAAATTATGGTACCAGCACACAGGTATATACAAACTAATAGGGGTTTTAATCCTGTGCATACTGTATACATATAATGAAAATCTTGGTACATGCTGTTACCTGAGTTTTCAACATCTTCACAGTTTGTTTTAGTTCGTCGACTTTTCTTTTCAAACGATGCTTAGTTCTATTTGCACTTGCCAATTTCAATTTGCAGGGACAATTAGGACTGCATATACTGGTAAGTGGTGTGGATGTAGCCTGGATCAAAGTGGATGTGGATGGTGACATGCTTTCGTCTGCAGAGCCAAAGGTTTCTGGTGCTACCTCTGTTGTTTCCAAATCTTCCTGGGGCATTTGTTGACATGCTTCTGTTTCCTGGGAGGGCAAAGGGCACTCGACTACTGGTTCTAAAGATGATTGGACTGCTGGTTCTACAGATGATTCGACTGCTGGTTCTACAGATTTCTTTACTTTCTTCTTTGCTAGTTCAGCCAAAGACAAAGCATCTCGTTTGTACTACATAAAAACGCCAAAGTCTTGACTATATGTCAATTGTAATTTACATATCAGTTCGTCGAATAATTGGTTTACAGTATAGTGTTTTATATAGTCTAAATTTTTTGTTTATTTACAAAAACTATGTCTATATAAACGATGATGAAACTACAATAAAGCAAAATTAAACCAGTCTGAAATTCTCGTTTGATAAAACGGTGTCGGTATGTTAGTATTAAAATATGTTGATATATGCATATTTGCCAAATCCTATTTGAATATCAAATTATCATATAAATGCGATTCATGCCCATTGCATTGCCCATATACATGTATCTACGCCAGGGATGGATCCAGCTCCTGAACTGACTGATGCATACATAAGAACTCGCATTTGTCGGGGGGTCGGGGGGTATCCTCCCCCGGGAAATTTTGAAATCTAGAACCTCGGAAATGCGATTTCCTGCGTTCTGAGCAAACTCTTTTGTTCCAATTCATACATCAGAGTCACAAATTTATTTGCTGCATTTTTGGAAAGCACGTAAAAAACTTGAACCTATATATTGCAAAAACACCATAATTTTTCCATATAAGAAAAAATATTTGCTTGTACAATTGTAATAGCAGCAGCGGTGCATAAGTCTCTATTAAAAAATAGTCAGTACTTACTACTGTGCTTCTTGTAGCCTTAACTTTTCTATTGAAAAACATTTCGGCAAAAAATCACGACAACGCAAATACACACATACGTGTAACAAAGGTGTATACAGTGTGATCCACTAGTTGCAATGTTGGACTTAAAAGACAATGTTATTAGGTTTCTTAACCACCTTCCCTGAGGCTTATTCATTTCCACTAATTTGCAATGTTCCATGAGTAAATTTTTTAGCATTAGAATGGTGCATAAAGGTATTTTGTGCTCTAGTTGGTAAACTTATTTATATACAACTCTGTCTTATGCTGCTAACCTTACTCTGTATGGACAGTGTTGTTGGCATCAGTATGTCAACTTTATTCACCCCTAGCAATAGATGCCTTTGATGTGAATTGCATATTTGCATGGTGACTAGCCCACACTCTAAATTACTGAGAATATTGCCCTGTCACCAGGAAACCAGTAAAACTAACACACAACAAGCACTGAGTTTTAAAATTCTATAAGTATAACTATAGGTACACATGACCCCAAACTTTAAATCAATAGATATATATATATATAGTGATACTGTGTGTAAATTGATTTAATGAACTATCTTAGTTGAAAATTGTTTGTCAAATGAACCTACCAAACTGTACAATGATAAACAATATATGATGACATAATTGAATCATCAGATGTCTTCTATCAGTCCCCTTTTGCCTGCCTTTCAACTAATATATTAATATAGTACTCTTTTAAGATGATGTCAATGTAGAAAGGCTGCGCAGTAGTATTGATCAATATTTTCCCTGTGTTACTATATAAATGCACATCTTCGTCAAATATATCCGTACACTTATCAATGGTAATCCTCAGAGAGCCATGCTGGCTATCCAAAACATAGTATTGAGAGAATTAAGCACTACAAATATATATAATTTAATTAAATCTATACCACTTTTGTGAGCAAATTTCATAATTATAACCTATATACACCAGTTACATGCAGTTATATACAGTATTTATAACGTCCATCATTTTATCATTCTAAGATTAAAATTTGTCAACAGAATGACATATACAGCTTAAATATCAAATTATATTTGCACCGACAAAGCATATGTACCAAACTATGGTAGGCGAGCAAGCCCAGGTAATGATCTTTGTTTGCAAAATATCCAGTGTACATTAATTGCCCAATAACTCAGGCAATGCAAAGCAATTATACTCTTGTCATGAGGCACGCCAGCTCATTTCCATATAAAATGAAATGTAATGTTTTCTAACCAATATTGCATCACTATTAGAAATCCAGCTCATTAACCCATTAAGCGCCAGCGCTCTCCCCTTGACGAGTAAAATCGTCTGGCGTTAGACAGAGTAAAATACTAAAGTAGGGTGCATCAGGGTGCAATGGGACTCAATGGGTTAATTAACCTGCAATATTATTATGCATTGTAATTACATACTGTACAGAGCCTGATGCAAGTCTTGACCCACACCAAAGTTTTATTTTTAGTACCGGTATCCAATCAAAATGTGCCAGGCGAAATGTCAAATTATTTCACATAATTTAACAACAAGCTACATATAGTTACAATCACTATTTAATCTATCATTATTTAATTATATATAGCACTAACCAAAATATCAAAAAAATACATTAAATATGGCAATGCTAGAAGTAGTCGGCAATCAGAGTTACAACCATAAAAGCAGTTGTAGGACACAAACATTTAATAACATGTGACTTTATCAGGTCTTCATTTTTCTTTGCCTGCCAGCTGTGAGAAAAATGAAGGTCTGCATGGGCACAGGTTATATAAATCCCATGTAAACAGAGATGAAATTTGCCTCAGTAAAGCAAGCTGTCAAGTTTGGTAATGGGGCTGGTTTGCCTCCAGACAAACAAATCTCTGTAAAGACTGTAAAATGTCTAAAATGTCAAACTACCTCATCCCCCCCCCCAACAACCCCCCCCTCCTGGTATGAACAGCAGTATCAAATAGACACAAACTTGAATTATTATGTTAATACATACAAATCTACATTGAACTGAACAATTAACAATGTACTACAATGTAAAATATACATAAATTCCACTTACTTTAGAGCCCTAGTGGCCGTAGTGGGCATCTCACATTCTCACAGTATAAATATACTTCAATTCTTGTGCTCACTGCTCAGTTGAAAGATCAAATTCATTCCAAACCTCGGTAATTAATTCGACTGTAACTTAATTGCTCTCCATCATATTCGAGGGATATTTCTTCGCATTATTTGTTGAATTTTGTTCATTTGCATATAGTGTTTGCATATCCTTGCCGCCATGACTTGAATCGAATGCCTCGTTACGTCACAGTAGATTTTGATTTTGAAATTTGCATCAGTGAACTGATGCGAGCGCCCGCAATCTGCATGCGATGCATCGCTCAGCGGACTAATCTACCGTGACGTAGGGCTCTAAAACAATAGATTTGATGATGTCACAGTAGATTTTACGCGGAAAAGGACTCGGGACCGATGCATTTACTGATGCAAAATGGCTGAAAATCGATGCAAACAAAATCTACCGTGACGTAGGTGATGCATCAGCTTTCTATTGTGACGTCAAAGGATGCGGTAAAAAATATTATATTTTGTCGCGAAATTATTCACGCTTAAGTGTCGCAAAATAAAAAGTAAACAACAGAAAATACTTTTGCGATCGCACGTCGCATATTGGACTTATTTTGACAATTTCGACTGTTATTGAGACAATTTAAATTGGATTTCATCCTAAATAGTGTATTCCCGACATGGACAGTCACATGGAGTCAAGTTTAAGCAAATAGTTGCGGTTTGATAGCTGGAGAGATTCAAAGATATTCTATTACTGAGTGCTTGACTAAGTATTGACGACATATTATTTCAAGCAACATGATTTCTCAATTTTGACCATAGGCTGCCCAAAAGTGCGTGTTGAAATTTTTACCCTCGCGCGTGGCGCTCGGGCATTCATCGAGTCTACTCAGTTTATTATCCTTTATTATTATGACATAATAATAAACTGAGTAGACACGATGCATGACCGAGCGCCACGCGCGAGGGTAAAAATTTCAACACGCACTTTTGGGCAGCCTATGATTTTGACCGATGCATTCGCATCGTTGGCATCGGTCTGGATCCGCCCCTGATCTACGCACAAAATAACTATTAATTCACGAACTATATACTAGAATTACCTGTCTTTTGTCGCGGCCCATATGCATGTATCTACGCACAAAATAACTATTAATTCACAAACTATATACTAGACTTACCTGTCTTTTATCGCGTTCAGTATAAGGATTTCTTCTCTTTCCGACAATACAGAGTCGATGGTTGGGACAGCACCTTTGCGCAAGATAAACTGCATTTTGCTTTCCGAAATGAGCAGGCCAATATATTTCCTTTCGTAGCAACTTGACTCGAAATGTGCTGAGCAAAGTGAGGTGTATTTGCTCAGTGGTTCGCAAAAGTCATGCCGATGGCGCTGTAAAAATTTAACCTGTTGGCGTCTTACGACCGGATTAGCTGGGAACTGATGCATCCGTATTCCATTTGTGAATGTCGAGTTAGTACAACTAACATCATTTGGCGCTCCAGCGACACAATAACGACCTCCTCTTTTCCTTGCTTCTTTAATACCTTCCGCCATATTTACATGAAATCTCGACTTGCAACCAACGTGACGTCATCATTATGATTTAGGCCGCGCAATTTGAAAGACACATTTAGGTTCGAAATACGGAATATATTTGCGTAATAAAACCACTTCTTTTTATAGTTGGCGTTTAAAATTTTGCAGACACACTTTTTAAAGGTCGTTTTTTTGAAATGTGTAAAAAAATTTCGTGTCATATGCACTTTAAATCGCAGGAAGAGAATTTCCACGTTTAATTAACTGCTTCTCGAGTTCTATTCATCAATGGCAACATGATCCATTTTACTTATTGTATACATGTCGTAGAGATCGTATTACACAGATATATAGATAGATAGATAAACTTTATTTAAACACGCTGACCCCGACAACCGAAGCTGATTTCCACGAGGGGCGTGCGAAAAGTATACAGAAAAGAATTTTAAAGATATTTACAAAATTATATAAGATATATAGTATTATATGAACTAACAAACTAAGGTAGTAATCTATATACAGGTAATATTAACATTCATGTTAATTAGCTATCAGTCAATGTGAGGAGTGATTTTCTTTCGAAAGGAAGAAAAGGATTTGCTCTCTCTTATTTCTTTAGGAATAGAATTCAAAAGGTGTGCTTCGTCATACACGAAACTTTTTTTTCATATTATTAGTACGTGGTTGTGGCAAACAAAGACTACTTGAAATAAGTTCTTTGTATGTTTGCATGGTGATAAAATATAATAGGTTTCGTTTGTGGAAACACCACGTAAATTTATTACTGCAAAGCTTTCGATCCGTAAGCCCGGATCTTCATCATGCAGTGCTAATAATATGAAAAAAACATTTCAACTCCTAAAACATTTCAAAAACATTTTAACATTTCTACTTGAAATGTTCCGAAGTTTGTAGTTTGTCACCTCACCCTTATATGTGAAGAGATTACTGACTGATTTGGGTCCCATTTTATTCAATAATTTGTACATGATTTTTACTTTACTTTTCTTCCTTTCTGTTTTAAGTAGCTTCCAACCCAATGCTTGCAATGCGACAGAGTGATCTATGTTATTGCTCATATTCAAAACAATCCGAGCAGCTCTGTTTTGTAGTTTTTGGAGTCTCTTTGATTGCGTTTCTCCAAACACATCCCATACTTCACAAATAATGCTAATTCTACGAACAATAGCGTTATATACAGAAAGAAGTGTTTGCTTATCAGCAAATTCTTTTAAACGCCTAAGAGGCGATATTCCAGATGTAATTTTCTTGCAATTAATATTCTCAGTGTTATTTTTCCAAGATAAATGCTGGTCAATTGTCACTCCAAGAGTTTTGGATTCATAAACTTGTTTAATTGACTCGTTTTCAATTTTTACATTTAGTTGTTTCAAATCAGAATTCACTGCAGTTTCAATATCAGTAATAGAGTTTCCAGAAACTGTCAGGTTCGTATCGTCAGCAAACAACCGAGGTTTTGTTTTATCCAGGCATTGAGGCAAATCGTTAATATAGTAACAGAAAAAATAGGGCCCCTAAAATAAAGCCTTGTGGTACGCCACATTTGATCAATTTCTCTGATGAAACAGATCCTTGTATTTGGCATTTTTGGTTTCTATTTGAGAGATATGATTCTAGAAAAGACAGAGCTTGTCCTTTTATTCCGTACAGCTCTAATTTTTTCAATAATATTTGAAGGTCGACAGTATCAA
Source organism: Paramuricea clavata (assembly GCA_902702795.2). NCBI lineage: Eukaryota > Metazoa > Cnidaria > Anthozoa > Malacalcyonacea > Plexauridae > Paramuricea > Paramuricea clavata. Next base: position 9,532 of record CACRXK020003966.1, read on the forward strand.
ATGCTTTTTTTAAGTCAATTAAGACTACCAGGTTAAACATTTTGCGGTCTAAATTCATATACCAATCATTTGTACAGTCAAGTAATGCTGTAGCTGTAGAGTGAAATTTACGAATACCGAATTGACAGTCACTCAGAAGTTCAAATTTGGTTAAATAATAGTATAGCTGATCGTACAGAATTCGTTCTATAATTTTGCTAATGACAGGCAGAACTGAAATTGGTCTGTAATTTCCTGGCAGGTTTCGTTGGCCATTTTTGTAGAGAGGTATTACTCTAGCCGTTTTCCATTCGTGAGTGAAAAGGGATAGGATAATAGCTTGATTGAAAATATATGTGAGTGAATCTGAAATAGCAGGTGCAGCTATTTTAATAATTTTACTGGAGATCTTATCAACGCCAGTGGCTTTGTTGCTAGAAAGACCATGTAAAAGATGGTAGACATTGCTGACAGTGACTGGCTGGAATGCACTGAATTCTGACATTTAGTCTTTTCAATATATGTTTGAAAGTTCAAATTTGGAGTATTAATTTTGCTAGCCAGATCAGGGCCAATATTTGAAAAATAATTATTAAAGCCCTCCGCAATATCTTTGATATTTGTCAAACTATTTTCACCTAATTTTAACTATCATTTACTCCTGTTGGTTTGCTTTGCCTACCTAGTATATCGTTTATAGTTTTCCAAGCCTCTTTAGGGTTGCATTTTTGATCAGAAATTTTAGTGGAGTAATGATTCTTTTTAGCATTTCTTAGCTGAATATAAACTTTGTTTCTCGTTGTTTTGTAATTTAACCAGTCTATCTCTAGGTTTGTAATAATGGCCTTTTTTTAATCTGTCCCCCTTGTGATTATAAGTTGTTTTATAGCACTTGTAATCTATAGAACTTTTTTGTTCTAATCTTTTTATGTTGAAGTGGTGCCAACCTCGTTCCCAGGGCCTATTGAGGAAGGAGGCGAAGCAGCAAAGGCCCAGGTAAAGGCTGGTCACGTGATGCTTAAAATTTTGAATATTTCAGAATATTTAACTTTTCAAACCGGGGGTGCGGGTCGCTTTGATTTTATCAAACATGGGCGTGCAAAGGGGCGATAGTTGTGACTGAAACTATGATGATAAACTTTTCAACCGACAGTGGAAATAAATATGTAGTCTGCGATGTTCTTCAAAAAAATATGGAATATAATGAATAGCAATACTTGTCGAAGATCAAGATTCAAACAGAAGAGTCTAAACATTGACTGACTCAGCTCGGAAGCGTATTTTATAATATTTGTCGTTTGGGAGTCAATAACATACTTTCAGTGAAGAATTTGATTTGGGACTTTGATGTACCTTTATGAAAAGATTACTGCTGAATATAAATGTGCATGTAAAATGTGATTAGAACGTTTTAATATGAACAGTTGCACTGTCATAATGTCATTGACTCACTGTCAGGAAACTCATGAGATTTCATATATTTTAATAATGTGGGACAAACACTAAAAAAACATTAAAGTACTGTGCCAAGTGACAAAATTCCATGCCGACCATGGTTTACGTATGTATGCATTTTTATTAAACGTTTATACCAATATACATTTTAAACCTTTGTGTGTGAATTTTGTGTGTTGATTTTATGATATTTGACAACCATGAATATTAATATAATATGTTAACAGCAAGTTTACAGTATATCGTATAATACAAAAGCAATATCACTGATATTATCACAAGACTCAAGTACTGTACATGGTCTAATAGATGTTTCTTAGTCAGCAACTATGCTCTTTGACATTGTGGCAATCAGGTATTCTTGGGGCTTTTAGCTTGGTTTTTCACTTTTTTTATACAACTATAGAATACCCACAACTTTCACACCTTACCGCTATTAATTCCTTGTAAACATTGTCAATTTACTCAAAATTGATCTAATATGATTGCCTCATTCTTCAAAAACCCCCAGTCAAATTTGAACCAAACTAACATACTCATATAATTTAATCTCTAAACTTTACCCTTAAACTATTTTGAAGTGATTCTTGTGTTTATTAATGTGTCAATGAATGTGGAAAAATGGCGAGGTATTCTATAAGCATTCCGGCATGCGTGTTTTTGAACCTTCACTGTTGAGAGAGCATGCCATGGGTCTCCCCAAATTATCTGAGCACTTCAACCAGACCAACAGCTTATATACCTGCAAGGTAACTTACATCATATTGTGTCGTTTAAACTAATACTTGTATTCTCACAGTGTAGTGATGCCCAAAGAATTGCCACAAAAAAACCCCATAAACTACAAATCAGTCAATTTCAGTAAGTAGGGCACACTGGGGCACATTGCAGCTCAATGGGTTAACTAGAGACATTGTCAGATTTTGGTTATAATAACCATAATTGTAAGAGGTCAGTACAGTCTGTAACAATAAGTAATTCGGGAATTCACACAATTCTCAATAGCAGTCAATAATTTAATGTTAAATGATTATCGGATAATGTTGAGCATCAAGAATATATGTATAATATTCTTCATACATTTATAATAATATTCAGGCTAAATATATAATAATAACTATCACTAATGGTTATTATTTTATGTACTATAGTTTTGTCAGGTATAAAGATACGAGGTGAAGCCAAGTATCTTTAGGTTTGATAAAGCATACACTGCGGATGTTTTAAATTGCTCACTGAACTGATGGTCACCAACAACAATAAATAGTACTTTATTACAAGGTGGCAAAATGTATTTAAATTAAAAGAGATGAATAATCTTGTCACTTGACACCAGGTATCTTGTATTTGTCCATGAGAGACCCCTTGTTTTTGTATCATGTTTTGAGAATGAGTTCAATTTTGATATTTGTTGTCGATCTGAGCAAAACATTGATTGATTTGTCTACTGAGGCACACAGTATTGAACAGTCAATTGTGGTGAGTGATGCTGAACTGCCTGTTGTATGTTGTGAGTGATTTTGAGCGCCTGTTGTTATGAGTGACACTGAATTGCCCCAATAGACCTTTCCAAGGTTATCGACGCCATAATGAAACACAATAGTACTGCAAACACAATGGAATTCCCTATAGGTAAATTTGCAGGGGGTGCAAACACAATGGTGAAAACAATGGATTCAAGATGGCGTCATTAACCTTGGAAAGGTCTATTGTGCTCAGGAAAAAATGTACCTGCTGACTTGTCAAATAATCTCCTTAATGTTCTGGGAAGTAATTTGTGTAGTTGATTACAAACAAAAACAAGGGCTTGTTAGTAACAGTAATAAGGAAATTAAGTCCCTCTCATTATATTATCCCGCCTTGATAAAGCATATGGAGGCTTTCTGTCTGATTTGATCCTCATGCATGTAATTGTTTGTGCCTGATCATTAATAAGATCACAACATTTGTTTTGAAGCTTGGCCTTTGAAATCTAAACCCAAAGCACTATATGCATGTGTGTTCACAATGTTCTTGGGATAAGAATGAAAATATTTCAACTCAAATTCATATGGCTAACTATGCATTTAAATTCCAAGTGCATACTATGTTGACATATATTCCTTGTTATTTAGACATTCTTTGGGTCTTGTACTAGCTCCTTTAACTATTAAATATACTGTATGATTATTATTGACATTTGCGAGAAAGATATATTGTAGCAACAATAACTATTAAATGTTTTGATGATCATGCATGGATATGGTGTATTGAGAGTCCATATTAATTAAAGTGATTTTACATATCTGTTTCACAATCGAGGCAGCAATTTCCTTGCGACAGTATTAAATTCGTAGTATAAATACTTCTATCGATCCATTCGTTTTGCACTGTTGCTTTGTATATTTAATAGATCTCCTTTATACAGTTCAACCAAGGTTCTCAGAGCTATTTATTTGTCGATTTCGGTGTTTTATAAGGTTTTATATGCAATATTGACGAAAATATTGTAGCTAAAGCGATCCGCGATCGCACCCCCCTGTATAGTATTTGCTCCGATATATCACGTGACAAAATAATCCACAATTTGTGGATTATTTCACCAGTCTTTACCAGGGCTTTTGCTGCCCTTCGCCTCCTTCCTCAAAAGGCCGTGGGGACGAGGTTGAAGTGGTGCATGGTTATCCAAGACCTCTAAAAAGAGTTACTTCCAAATTTCCCACATAGCGTTGGGATCTTCAGCGAAGAAGTATACATTTTCCCAGGGTTGTTGCCTCAGATCCTCAACAAATTTTTGATGATCAAATTTTTTCATATTTTTATCTCACCTTTCTTCTCTTGTTTTTTAACAACAGAAATTTTCCTTATTGCGAATACCAAACTATGGTCACTTAATCCAGTATGGATAACACCAGAGTCAGAAATTTTCTCTGGTGTATTGGTGACTATATGATCAATAAGACTAGAGGTTGTCATAGTTACTCTGGTAGCTTCATCAATCAATTGTAACAATTGATACAACTCATACAATGTTTTGATTTTCTTTGTTGGAGAATTTGAATCTTTGTCTGTTTTAAGCATATCACAGTTTAGATCACCCAGAATATACATTTCTTTATTTTCATCATCAATGCATTGGGTGGTCTATAAAAGGTTGTAACAAGAAGTGGTCGACTGTGTGGCCTAATAATTTCTACACAGACAGCCTCCAATTTAGAGGGAATTAGATCTTGTCAAAAATCATGCAACATTGTCATGCAAGATTGTCACACAAAGTCCTGCATCATATTGTCATGCGCTTGTAGTTTTAATATACTAGACAAGTAGGTATAAATAATACAGTATTATTACTAGAATCTGATCAATTTATAAAGCCTGCATTCCACAAGAGGCATAAACAAAGTATAAACAAACTGAAACTGCTTCTATTAGCCGCAGTATTATGTAAATTGACTGCAATATTATGTAAATTTCGTCTCTTATTACATACAGACGCGCAATCCACTACAGCCTACAACAGCTATAATGCTATATCTAGTTAAAATAGAATATATTTACCTTAAGGCCGTACAAAACTTTTTTGTTTTCTCTCGTACGTACTTCGGGATGTGAGATTCCGCACCAAAATTTCGCGGTGCGAGGAAGAAGCTTGTGTTGTTCACAGCGCTCAATAAGTCTTTAATGGAACGCTTCGGTTACATATATCTTTAAGATATTGTTAATATATTGTCGATCATCTTTCTCTAAAGCAGCCTTTGCGGTTTCGTAAATACCAACAGACATGGCTAGTATTAGTTTAGAACATCTGATAAATTTTCCAATTGCCATAAAACGCACATGCTATAAAATCGGCAGGTACGCGTATAATTTGCTGCCAAGCCTCAGCGAGGCAGCACACTATTCTCGACGGTACCAGTCTCCGCGCGCCGAGTTTAGTAGACCAGCTTGAATCTCGATTTCTTTGTGTTTGTATGTCAGCAATTCAGGGGGGTTACAAAAATTAATTACGCTTGCCGGGCGCACAGGAAGTAGTGACAGGAAGATGCACATGTGTTTCTTTCATATACTTCAAATACACAACCTGACGCTGAAGCAATCTGCAAATTATGGCAATTTTGTGGCAATTGTTGTCCGAGGGAATATTAATCAAGGCGATGATTGTTTTGATGTTAAGTCTAGAGTCAACGGTGTGCCTTTAATAGTTTACTGGAGCTTATTAACAGCCTATAAAAACCTTTTAGGCCGATCGCTTCTCATGGCCGAACGCATTAAAAACAATAGATAATCAGCTGATCTATTGTTTCTATAAACGTTTCGGCACATGAGAAGCAAGACGTTTGAAATTAAAATATAGTATTTTATTATATTAAGGCGACAAAATGTATAAATAAAAGGGTGAATAATCTTATCACTTGATTCACTTGCTACCAGGTGTTGTGTATTTGTCCGTGAGAGACCTACGAAAACTTGTTCTTGTATCGTGTTTGTAGAATGAGTTCAATTTCGATATTTGTTGTCGATTTGAGCAAAATATTGATTCGCCTACTGAGGCACGCAGCATTGAACCGCCAATTGTGGTGAGTGATGCTAAACTGCTTGTTGTGGTGAGTGATATTGAACCGTCTGTTGTGATGAGTGGCAATGAATTGCCCATTGTGGCTCAGAAAAAATGTACCTGCTGACTCGACAAATAATCTCCTTAACGTTTTAAATAAAGCCTGGCCGGCCCTGGCGCACACGATGCGATTTTAGTCAGCCGATAAAAACAGCATTAAAACTAACTTAAATTATTATAACTTAGCCATTTTGACTAAAACTAACAAAATCGTTGTGTGTGCGCTGTCATTTTTGTTGCATGCCCATATATGGGCATGCAACTTTCATCCCCGGGCCGGCGGCGCGAACCGCCGTGCGAGGGTTCTAATTCCCCCCGGCTATTTACACCCGCGGAAACGAAAGCATTAGGGAAGTCTGAAGTTCATGAAATATCGCGGGCGTGGATCACTGTGCGTGGGTGGTCATCCTCACTGATCTCAAAAATATGGCGGACTGTCATGAATAGCGAACACCGATTGGTCAAATTTAAATTTGTTGTTGTATGACGAATGACGACTTTAACTGACAGATACTTCATGAAAATATTTTGCTTTTTGCGCTACAGTTTTTTGTACATTTGCAAAAACATTTGGCAGCTTTAAAAGCAATTAGTTTTATTAAAACTTTTATCAAGCAATTACGGCATCAAATACCAATTGAAAAGATATGGAGCCATGAAGAGCGGCAAGGAAACGACAAGAGAAGGAGTGAAGACGACAATGTTTGCTCGAAGAGACTGCCGAGGAAAGAGAACCTCGCCTGGAAAAGCGTAGAGAAGCATGGAAAAGACTGCTTAAGCGAAAGGTAAGAAAAGGCTTGTCTTCACAACGCTATGTACCAATGTTACTGTAGCTATACTAGATGAAGTATGATATTCGATCCTCTATTTTCGACTGTTTCTTCACAATTTTCCAATAAAGGGTTTGTCATGACACGCTCAAGTCAGTATAACCAGACTGTATTTTATTTATATCAGTTATCACAGCCACAGGCAATTTTATGCTGTCAAATACCGTCGGTTGCAACTAACGATGAACAGTTGCAGATAAAACATTCTCTATTCTCATTAAAAAGCCTGTAAAGGTTTCCAGCGGGTCTCTAGCCCAACACGTTCAGCCACACAAAGTTTTTTTTACTTATTATTGTACACATGGGAAACAACAATTTAAGTGTTGTTGTTCTTGACAATCATTGAAGATTCTAATCACGCGAATGCCGTTTTTATGAGCGACTGTTCATTGTTAGTTGCAAACGACGGTACAACATACTATGAACATTTTTCCGACTGTGACCGAATGTGCAACGATATATTTTTCATGAAAGGTGTTATCAATTCCTAAAATTTGTTTATAGTAAAACGGCCTGCTTAGCGCTCACTACTCACGATAATTTTATTTAAAAATGCAGTTACCAGGAAAGGAACTGATTCTAAAATATGTAAATTTAAAAGCATTGGCTATAAACAGAATAAAGCGATGTGAAGACAAGGTTTAAACTTTTATAGTTACTATTTGTTATCAAATCCTATAAATGAACCGATTCAACAATAATTTTGCCTCGAATTTGCATATTCTATGCTGCATGTCAGAGGCTGCATGTTTATATTTTATTTTTATAGTATAAAAATAAAATTGTAATAGTATGAAATAAAATACATTTCTGTTTATTGACCAGTACTTATTTAATGTCTTCTTCATCCAGTGGTCAGAGTAAATTTCTACTTCTTGCAAGTAAATATTTGACAAGCAGTCTGGAATAAGCACATGAATAAGCACAATAAGCCATTTTATAGTAGCAATATGAAAAGTTTTTTCTTTTTCCATGACTTTTAATGCATCAGACAAATCCAAGTGTCCCATCCCCCTCGCCCAGCCATTTTCCTGTAAAGCACATCCCGGGGGTTGGGCATTTCCACTCGAACCTTATGCACTTATTATCGGCTTCCCCGGGGGGCGAGCCTTGGGACACCCCAGGGGGAACCCCCAGGAACAGGAGGGGATTCGTTGTCTTTTGTAAAAAATAGTGTCCCTCTGGGAAGGGGAATTGTTTGGGTTTGGTAACAGGCACTGTTAACCCCTGGGATAAACCCGCGGGATTTTGTTTCATATATGGTCAGCGGTATCTAACATATATGTCCAATATAGATATAACCATCGGTTGTCAGGTGGTGAAGTATATTTATATTATATTTTTATTTATATTATATTTTATTATTATTATTATATTATATTTTTATTTATAATAAAATATAGCAACGTAGTATAAGCATCCTACACCGAATGACACACCATCTGACAATTATCTGACAACCATCTGACACACTTCGACCATCATACACAATCTTCATCTGACAACCCTTCCCTGTATAATCACCCTACATCATCATACACCATCTGACAACCATCTGACGATCTGACACACTTTGCATAAACCATCATACACCATCATGCACCATCTGACAACCCTTCCCTGTACAACCACCTTACACCATCATACACCATATGACACACTTCGACCATCATACACCATATTCACCATCAGACAACAGATATCGATGCCTGTATTGCACAGACATTACTCATATCTAAGAATCATTGAGTTCGAATAGTATAAACTTCATCTTACCCTAATTAGGCCAAAAAAAATATGCGGGTTTCCGGTTTCCCGACCCTACCTAGCTTTTGGACGTCGAAATCCCGACCCTAAACTTTTTTATTGGATCATGCTGGTAAGTGTTTCCACTTAGAGGAAAAAGTTTGCAGAAAATTGAAAATTGAGGCAATATTAGGGAAATTTATCTTTGGATGTGGATGCACTGTCTAAACAAAATGGCGTCCGCTTGTTCGGAAAATTAATAAAAAAGTTTAAAAAAAAGTTAAAACCGACCTACCCTACCTAAGTTTTTAAAAGAAGAAACCGGAAACGCACATATTTTTTTTGGCCTTATTTATAATTCAGCACATGCGCAAATAAATTATTTCAAGCGTGCATGCTTTACATGCTTGAACCTGACATTTTTGGACGGTTATTTTAAAATTGTTTACTTTTCTGCTGTATTTTGTATCCAGTTCACCATTTATATAATATTTTGTTTTTGTTAGGGATGTTATGTTTGCGTTTTTGCCCCGGGGGTAGGGGGCTGGCTGTAACATGATTTTTGTCATTAAACTTTCCTCTGTACCCAGGGACTTTGTTAATGTTTTGTTTCATCCTCTTAACAAAAGTCCCTGGGTGGTTCGGGGGTCGACCCCCGGGGAAGCCGATGATAAGTGCATTAGCCCCGGCGGGACTTGGAGGTTTTGCAATCACTGATAACTTGATAATAATATAAAACAAAACACTTCTATCTGCAACTTTTACAATCACTGATAACTTGATAATAATTTAAACCAGTCAAGTTGTAGTTTCAATATCTGAGAATAATACATGGGTGTGCGGAAATACCAGCTTTATTTCGAGTGTTGAACATGATATCTCACAAATGAGCGCAGCGAACGAGTGAGATGTCTTGTTCAACACGAAAAATAAATCTGGTATTTCCAACCACCCATGTATTTTTCGGTTTATTATATAAAGGATAGTCTTTGAAAAGCGATAATTTTTACAAAAAAGCGATAATTGAAAAGCGATAATTTTCACATGTGAGATTATCATGAATAATTTCACATGTGAGATTATCATTTTTATCAGTGCTCGAAATCTCTATAAAACACTATACATTATAATAAAAATTCATAAATTTGAACCACGCTAGAGCATGACAACAGCAAAATGCTTTAGAGTATGATGCACAATATTTTGGGAGGTGAAATACATGAACAATAAATCAGAGAGTGTTTGCTTGGAACTCACTGGGGAGGGGGGGGGCAACACCCCTGATAATTGTTCATGAGGAATTTCAGGTAGATTTCCAACGCACTTTTAGGTAAATTTAAGTAGATTTGCAGAAGATTTTCAGGGGAATTCAGGTAATTCTCAAGACATGAGAAAATGCATTTGCAAAATAACTGTATTTTCGGAAAAATTATTATATGTCCTGAAAATTTTTTGTGCATCTGGAAACATTTTGGTAACCCCCCCCCCCCCTTCTATCTAGCCTCACACACTCCCTGAGACGAAGTGCTCGCAACGGCACTGAGTATACATCTTTTGAAACAGGCGAGGGGTTATTGCATGCATGTATTTCTAGTATAGCTCTAAATTTCGTGTCGCGGTGTTAGAAAATATTGGGTTTTCGTCGAAAATGTACGTAATTTGGCGCCTTAGAAAATTAGATCGAAGTACGTAAAGCTTTGCTGTTTTTAATTTAGCTTATATTCTGTTATTTGTTATTATTTTGGGGCCGTTGTGCTCGCACTGATATTTATTTTTCAATTATCAGGCGTTTATATTTGTGAAAGTCCACGCCATCAAAATTTTAATTTTTTATATGCCCAAATTGAAACGAAGTCATTGTGCTAGCACTGATTATATTGTGTGTAAAACTTCAAATTTCAAAACTACATCACAATTCTGTAAATATAATAACATGAACTATTGTCTACTGAAATTTAATACAACGATATAGGATTCTACTTCGCCGATAATTTCAATCATAGTCGACTAGTCGACATCATAGTTTAATAATTATTTTCAATCATTATAGTAATTCCCGGTTTCAACGGTTTTCAATACTTTCAGTAAGCCACAATAAAGCTAAATTTGTAGGAAAATATAAACATTGTTTACTTCGAATAGTCACGGTTAATAGTCAATGAGTGATAAAACATTGACCTGTTGACCTTGATATTACTGTCCCTTGCAAGTGAATGAATGAATGAACAACTTTATTTAAAGAGGGTAGAAACACATGACAGCAATATAGCTGAAAAACCTGTAGCCCTCATATACAATACATACAAAGTTATTAATTCTACTTTAAAACGTCTAAAAGCTACTTAGAGTAAATATGTAAAAGGTCACTTAGGATTATAAATTTATATATACAAATTATATACAGTACAACTTGATGGTACGTCACAATAATAATTCGAAGCGATCGATGCCCTTATAAGATTCTAAGAAGTATTTTTTAAGGGCAAACTTAAAGGAATTAACGCTAGGTTTCGTCTTAATATCCTTCGGGAGATTGTTCCATATTTTAATGCTGCTGACCGTTACAGATTTTCCTCCCTCAGTTGCATAATTATATTTAGGACACACTAAATTATATTCGCCATGACGAGTTTGTCTACCATTAATTTCATTGTTTGTTTTAAATAAGTCCTTAATATATTGTGGAGCTTGATCATGCAGGCTTTTGTAAACTAAAGTGCATTTGTTAATTTTAACTTCGTCATAAAAAGGTATCCAGTTCAGTTTATTAAAATTGGCTATTGACCTGGAGGAAGTGTCAGTTCCTAAAATTACCCGAGCTGCTCTTTTTTGTAATTTAAAAATTCTAAGCAGATCATTTCGCGAGCAGCAACTCCAAATAGAACTACCATACATCATAACTGGCTTGACGACAACGTTGTAAAATAGCTTTCTCTCAAGTAGTGGTAAGTATCTTCGTATCTTTCTCAGCAGGCCGATTTTTTTACTAAGGTTTTTACTAAGTTTGTTTATATGCTCTTTGAAAGTTAAATGTTCATCAATGATTACGCCAAGTAATTTTTGTGAAGAAATTAGTTCAATATTTGAATCACTTGCTGTAAGAGGTAAGGAAGATAATTGCACTCGGGATTTAAGGCGTTTACCAGTAATAAGAATTGATTTGGTTTTGTCAGCATTTAGTACCATTCTATTTTTGTCTGACCACTCACATAGTTTGTCTATATCGTGTTGAAGGTTAACTTGTAATTCAGTCGACGCGACAGAGAAGCTGGAACTTGAAGAGAAAGTGGTGTCATCTGCGTATACATCAACAGTTGAATTAGGTATGTTTGGAAGTAGATCATTTATAAAAGCAAGAAAGAGAAGAGGGCCCAGAATGCTACCTTGAGGGACACCACGAGTTATACATAATGGGCGTGATTTGAAGCCGTTGATTTCCACAAACTGTGTCCTGTCTGAGAGGTAATTTTGGAAAATCTTGAGATAGGTATCATCCACTCCATAAGCGCTTAACTTTTGCAATAAAAGCTGGTGGTCAATCAGGTCAAACGCCTTGCTGTAGTCTACGAAAACAACGCCAGTAACGTGGTTTTTATTAAGGTCAAGAAGGATTTGGTCTAGTAAGCGAATTAGAGCAGTTTCAGTTGAGTGGCGTTTGCGGAAGCCAGATTGCAGGCCGTATAGGAAATTGTTATTGGATAAGTGTGAATATAGTGCTTCGTAGAGATGTCTTTCGTATAGTTTTGAGAGGATCGGAAGAACAGATATTGGTCTGTAATTTTGTTTGAGTTCTACACTTCCTTGATTCTTAAAAATGGGGGTGACTTTGGCTACTTTCCATCTGGATGGGAAGGTGTTTGTGGATATGCAATGGTTTATGAGACGTGCGACTGAGCTCGATATAGACGGAGCAGCAATTTTCAGTAATTTAGGACTCAATCCATCAGCACCTGTTGCTTTATTAGCTGGCATAGAATTTAGCATTTGAAGTACCTTTTCTGGAGAAATATGTGGAATTTCAAACTTTATCTTTATCTTTAGAGAGTTTAGCAGAGATTCGCTACAAAAAGTAGACTTTATAGATGATAAGAGACGTTGTGGTTGACTAACAAAGAAAGAGTTGAAGATTTCGGCAATGCTTCTGCTTTCCGTTACAAGTTCTCCGTTTTCGTTTAATTGACGAACACCGTTGTTTTCTCCCAATGATGCTCTTGATAGATCTTTAATCAATGACCATAGTTTATTTGGGTTTTCTCGATGTTCATTTACTTTCGATTTAAAATAATTTCTCTTTTTATTACGGATTAACTGAGTTACTTTATTTTTGGCCAGTTTGAAAATTGACCAGTCATTTGCGTTGTTGGAAGCACGTGCTTGTTTTAGAAGTCTGTCTCTGATTTGAATTTCATTTGTTATATCATTTGTAAACCATTTTGGTTGGATCTTTCGTTTAACTCGTTTCGATATTATTGGAGCGTGTTTGTTAAGGATATTATTAAAAATGGAATACCACGAATCAATAATGTCATCAGTATCTTCAAACACGAATGCTGAATCCCACGGGGCTTCTGAAAGATCTGTAGCAAACAATTCATTATTGAGGGACTTTAGATTTCGGTATTTGAGTGATGTGTGTTCATGTATTTTAGTGCCTGCTGCACCTTGCTCTCCGGTTTTCTTAAAGCGCCTGAGAACGAATACTGGGAGATGATCAGACATGCCAACATTTAGTGTAACAACATTATGCATTCTATCTGGGTGACTTGAGTAGATGTGATCCAAACACGTGTTAGACACTGGTCGGGTGATACACTTGACAAGTTGAGTTAGATTTAGATTCAGAAGTGTTTTTACTAGATCATGTTTTAAAAAGGAATCTGGATTTAAGTACATGTGTGAAATTTCACATGTGAATTTGGAACATGTGACTTTTCACATGTGAAATTTCACATGTGAAATTATGTTTCACATGTTCCAAATTCACATGTGAAACTTCACATGTGAAATTTCACATGTGAAGTTTCACATGTGAAACACATAATTTCACATGTGTTCACATGTGAAGCTTCACATGCGAAACACATAATTTCACATGTGTTCACATGTGAAAAGTCACATGTTCCAAATTCACATGTTCCAAATTCACATGTGAAATTTCACATGTGAAGTTTCACATGTGAAACACATAATTTCACATGTGTTCACATGTGAAAAGTCACATGTTCCAAACTCACATGTTCCAAATTCACATGTGAAATTTCACATGAGAAACTTCACATGTGAGACACATAATTTCACATGTAGTCACATGTTCCAAATTCACATGTTCCAAATTCACATGAGAAACTTCACATGTGGAACACATAATTTGACATGTGAAACTTCACATGTGAGATATCACATCTTCCAAATACATATGTGAAATATCACATGTTCCAGTTTCACATGTGAAATTATGCAAAGCTTCAATCATGCACAGTTAAACCTGTCAAACAGTGAGATACTGTAATCATGGCATATAGGTGTAGGAAGTTTAAATAATTTATTTATACAGTTAATTTCTACAAATGTTTAGCTACCATACAAAATAATTTATAATAAGGAAAAAAACTTAGCAGTTCAAATGTCTTTTGCAATTTTTCTTCTTTTCGTATCAGCATTTCTTTTGTCTTTGCACTTTTGGGCCATGGCAGCTTTATCACTGATGAGGCTGTTGTTCCCGCAAAACGTTTAGTCACATGAGCTACAAGAAAGTAAATACAAGACTATCATTAGCTGTACATACTGTATTTCAAGTACTGGTACTGGAACTCCACAGTCAGTTAACATTACAGTATATAGCACAAGTTCACAGTTCACATGCAGCAATATGAGCAATTTCCTCCTATCCAACCTATAAACTTTGCACCTTATTACGAATGGGAAGACCTAAATAAATGTAGTTAGTAGCACAACCCAGAATATTTATGGCACTCTCATTCTTAGTCTCCACACAGGTTGTATTTATTGTTAAAGACAAATTAAACAAAACTAACCCTAACCTCTACCCCAAAAAATAATTTACTAATCAGAAAAAAAGTTAAACATTTTTAGTTAAGTTGAACAAAAACCTGTCCCAACTCGGGTTTGAACCACAGACTACAGCACAGCAGCCATCTGCCTAAGCTTCTGATCTATTTTTGAGCTCGCTGAAATCCTTCATTGACAATAAATTTTATAGTTCTGGTTTAGTATGTAAGAGTGCTGTAAGCCTGTAAATATAGCCTGGCAAAGTCTGTTTAAGGACCTCAGATATACTGTAGCCAGTAATGATTTTTCTGTGTTGGTGTAATGTACTCACTCAGGAATATGATGCTTGAGATGTTACGCTGAGTATATATCCACACCGGGCAAGCGTAATTAAAAAATATGCCTGACCATGGTGGGATTAATCGAACCTATGACCTTTGGAATACTAGCCCAATGCTCCGCCAACTGACCTATGCGGACAGATTGATTCAAATACAGTATGTGATATTTCGTAACAGAATCTAGTTCCTCCAATATCAATGTAATCTAATAATCAGTAATGATTTTTCTAATTCCTTCGATTACATTGATATCGAAGGAACTAAATTCTGTTCCGAAATATCACATATTCGAACCTTAATCTGACCGCTTAGCTCAGTTGGCAGGGTATTGCCAGGCTAGTATTCCAAAGGTTGTAGGTTCGATTCCCATCGTGGTCAGGCATATTTTTCAAGCTTGCCCGGTGTGGATATACACTCAGAGTAACATCATAAGCATCATAATGTAGCCACTTTGGAATTATTATATGATCCCGCCGGCATGACCCAGCTTGCAATATGAACTGTATCAACTGTTTAGTGCATTATTCTACTTCTATCTGGCCTAGACAGGATCGCACCTGCCAGGACAAGAAACTCTCGTGAATATAAGCACTCTATCTTCCCTGCCAGGTGGGGTGTATTGTGTCTATATTAAACACACCATCCTGGATTATAACCTACTGTCCATTCGTGCCATTATCATATAAAAAGGCACATATATACAGGGTATACTCTAGAAGGGTTTAGCTTGGAAGATCCTTCAAGCTCAAGCTAGCAAAAGTTTATACTTTTTTACCATATTGTGGGAAACACTAACCATTTAGTCGTAATGTGCCTTGATGCATTCAATAGTCTTGTTTACACTACCAGCCTTGGCGTAGCCTTGGCCAACATTTTTACAGTGTAAACAGACTTTGGCCTAGCCATGTCCTGACCTAGGCCAGGAAATCTGGGCTCACTACAACCGACTTGGCCTAAGCCTAGGCTTGTGGAAATGGCCTAGCCTTGACCCGACCTAGGCCAGGAAATCTGGGCTCACTACAACAGACCTGGCCTAAGCTTGTGTAAATGTAAACACTTTCGGCCCTGGCTGGGGCCTTATTTTTATGGCAATGTGTGTCCACAGTGAGAGATTAGCAGACAACCAGCGGACAGCATCACAACACATAAAAATACACACAATTAATAACAAAATTCTTGCCCAAAGCGGGCCTGCCTCAAAAAAATAGTGTAATCATTATGGTGTAAACGTGCCACATTTACCTTGGCCTGGCCAAGGCTAGGTCAAGGTTTAATTGTAGTGAAAACAACACTAACTTTACTCTGTCTAACCCGGTCAGTAACCCTAGGCAGAATTAATGCCTAGGTGATTTTACTTGTCAAGGGGAGAGAGCTGGCACTCAATGACTTGAAAGACCTTGGAAATCCAGGCATTCCAGGGGAGAGGTGATTAAAAGAACATAATTTAATTAATACTGTCAAATAATTCTCATGTTTTGGTATGAATAGGCTTGCAAGCCATTTTGTAGCAAACCCATATTTACATTCATGTTCACATTTCACATATTGTTTCAAATAATTCACTATATAATTTGCTTATATAGTGAATTATTTTGCTATATTTGGCGGCGTTGAAATGAAATAATTTCAATATATAAAATCTCGCGCGCGCAAATTCAAATTTTAGCAGCCACATGTTCAGGCTAGTACAGCCACAAGATAATGCGCGAATCAAATCGAAACCTTGACATCCCCCCCCGGGCATACCCCCGAGAATTTGGATTTTGACGTTTTGGTCAGGTCAAATTCCCTACATATATTTGTAATTCCCGTTCAAATACACCACGTATTGGGAAAAATTGGAGTTCAAATACCCCACCCCATGTACGAATTGGAAGCTACAGCATTTTGCAATTTTGGAATTTCAAAGTTTTTCTTTCCTTCAAAAACTCTCTTCAATCATTCGAAGCCGTTTTCTTGTAGCCAACCAAGGACAAAGTTAATTCCTTTGCACTTGAAGACCTTGAACTCATCCATTAATTATTGACGCCATTTTGGATTCTGCACACGTGTTTAAAAGAAAAATTCAAATTCCCGACCCAGGTTCAAATTCCCCACCTTCCACTAGAAAAAAAGGTCAAATTCCCGCCTCAGTTAAAATACTAAACAAGCAAATTCCCCAGGTATGCCCGGGGGGGGGGGGATGTCAAGGTTTCGATTTGATTCGCGCATTACCTTTACACTGACAAGATTATTCTCATCCGCCATCTTGAAACTTTGAAATTTGAGCCAGCACTATATACGGACATCGGTAGCAAACACCTCGGTTCTTCATGTATACGTGTTGAACTGATTCATATAATTACTCGCTGGGGCACTCTGTGCCCTGGCGAGTATAGGTTTCGGCACAGGGAGCAGAGGAGTCGAGTTTATCTAGTAAAACAAGACAAACACCGTCTTACCTTGTTAATTGTAGTATATTTCATTGTAAAATCCCAATGTTCGCATTAAAAATGCATATTTATTCATCAAAATTATCAATCATATTTTGGTTTTATATTCGATATTATCGAATATAAAACCAAAATATGATTGATAATTTTGATGAATAAATATGCATTTTTAATGCGAACATTGGGATTTTACAATGAAATATACTACAATTAACAAGGTAATACGGTGTTTGTCTTGTTTTACTAGATAAACACGACTCCTCTGCTCCCTGTGCCGAAACCTATACTCGCCAGGGCACAGAGTGCCCCAGCGAGTAATTATATGAATCAGTTCAACACGTATACATGAAGAACCGAGGTGTTTGCTACCGATGTCCGTATATAGTGCTGGCTCAAATTTCAAAGTTTCAAGATGGCGGATGAGAATCAACCTCGTCCCCAGGGTCTTCCTCGTGGTGGCGCGTGAGCTGAGGAAGACGGATTTTACTACATCCCGGGCGTTCTTTGTCAGTGCCCGCGATCACAATTAGTATTATCAGCGGTATATGATGATAACATCGAGTGTTTCCTGAAATCACAATGTTTGAAAGAAAACATCTTTAATAAAAGCCAAATATAAATTATATTATACTCGATGTGAATTTATAACTTGATTAAACTGTAACAGTTTGTCAGCATGTTAATCTATATTTCAAGATATCAGTTTGCTTCTAGTCAGTTTATTTGATCCAGACATATTGCCTTTTAATTTTTTGACAAAATTGTTTATGTTTTAGCACTAATTTCACAGATCTTATATGAGCTAGTAACATTTATAGCAGCTCAAATAAAAAATAACCAAGTGACTGGACAGACGGGAGTTATTTCGTATTTTGTAGCAATATAAAAACTTTTGTTTGCGGTAATCTTCACCAAGTTTGTCGTTAGCTCAAGCGGTAAAGGCGCTGCGTACCGAAAGTGAAACGCAGTCGGGGTCGGGATCGATGCCGAACATTTATTATCTGATTTATATCTATATCTATATTTGTTAAGTCGGTAAAATCCTTTCGAATATCACACCAACTATTTAGCTCTTTTTCTCAATTTTTTGTAATTTTTTTCTTCCTTCCTTTTTTAACTCTTAAAAGTTAGGCCGGTTAGTGTTTGGGATCGGTATAAAATCTAAAGTGCTTTAAAAAAGTTTTAATCTTTTTTTATCTGGTTGAAAATGTTTGAATATTGAGTTGCGAACTCAACCGCTGGTAATTCTAATTGTGATCGCGGGCACTGACAAAGAACGCCCGGGACACAGAATAGATAATAGGACCAGAAGTCTTACTCAAGCGGAAACATGTCCCATCTTTTATACTGCGCATGCGCGAGCTAAACAAGTGTAATGCCACAGATTAAGAGGACCAGATGTCCGACTTCATTGGAAAAAGCGTAAGGGCTTGGTCACTGCGCATGTCTTACTGCGCATAGCTTAGCAAGTGACTAGAGGCAGTCACCCCCCCGACATTTAAATTTCAAAATGGCGGCAACAATTTTATTTTGAGACAACAAACATGAAATTAAAGTCTTTTTATTTGCCCGAGAGAGGGATTGTGTGGTTAAATTTGTGTTTAAAACTTTCAACGTCAGTACGCGTATTGGAAAAGTGAGTTTATCACACTTAGTTTGCAATATTTTACGAATTTTTCCCTTTTTCGATCGTCGTAGGAGTGAAAAACTATAGGCGAAATGACAATGCCACTTTGCTGAGGTATTTGAAGTCATTTTCTACAATGTACGATGTGCTTTCTTGCACTTTTGACGATGTCTGATATTCATTGACAAATTATGTGCATAATTTATAGTTTTCTTTGCATAGATATTAACTAGAAGTAGAAGACAACTAGATAAGTTAGTTTTGTTTACAAATTTTACATTGTATGCATGAATGTATACATAGTATTTGTAAATATTAAGTTAATTCATCTATTACGTATTTTCTTTAATAAAAATCTTGTAACAGGAAATGTGAGTTTCAGAAAATGTGTGTCTGAGTGTCTCAGACAAAATTATTCTAGAATATTTATTAAAATATCTCGCCTACAAACAACAAATTCACATGAATAGTGATCCAATCACATTTTGTCCTGATACATGAAAGCGAGGTGCCCAGGCTAAACCGGCATACATGACATAATTATTGAAAAAGCCTAATTTGTTGTATAAATCTGTCTAACTACTCACTTTGTAATGACTTTAACCTGCAACAAGAGTTATCATGCAAATGTGCAACTCCCTGTTGTTGTTATATACTAATACTACTTTCCATATAACCCATTGAGTCGCATTGCGGCCCGATGCGCCCTACTTTATTGTTTCACTTTGTCTAACGCCAGACAATTTTACTTGTCAAGGGGGGAGTGCTGGCCCTTAATGGGTTAGACATTAACAAAATTAAATAGTATAAAAAAATACAATTCAACCTCAATGCTCAATGAAGTGGCCATAAAGTAGACTGGGGGGGGGGGTCCAATGTCTATTTATTCAATCATAAATCACTGATTACAGTAATAGGTAGACTGAAAAGATCAAGAAGTGTTAACAAACACTGATACAAATACTTACATTGACCTGTTGGTGTCGACATGTGTTTAACATTATATTTACTGTGTGATTAATATTTTTTTTAAATTTTTTTTTTTTTATTAACTTTACAATCAAATGACCGAAGGTAAGGACAACAGGACGTGAGTCCCTAATTAAGTCCCACCAGAAACGTACATTACATAATTACTTATAGGTATTACAAGAATACATATTATATACATAAACATTAGGACATACAACAATTATAATTACATCTATGAACAACAGATTGTATGTAAAGAACGACATTTACTGCATACAGTTTTCCATGTTCTAGGACGGTCTACATCAAAAGTACTATTCAGCTTTCTAGTGTAATATATATATAGTTTAGATTTAGACAACAGGACGTGAGTCCCTAATTAAGTCCCACCAGAAACGTACATTACATAATTACTTATAGGTATTACAAGAATACATATTATATACATAAACATTAGGACATACAACAATTATAATTACATCTATAAACAACAGATTGTATGTAAAGAACGACATTTACTGCATACAGTTTTCCATGTTCTAGGACGGTCTACATCAAAAGTACTATTCAGCTTTCTAGTGTAATATATATATAGTTTAGATTTAAGTATGGCGACTGACGAAGATGATTTGATATCAGACGGTAAATTGTTCCATAAAAATACAATTCTGTTAAAGTATGAGTTTCGGAAGAGGGAGGTTTTTTTTAATATGTGTATAAAGCAAAATATTAAGCATGATTCGTAAAGGAGGGCTGCTTAATGGAGGTTCGACTATAGGAGTCTCATATTGGCCGCAGTCTGGAAAGTTTGTAGTTTGCGGCATAATACTATTTTACATATTAAAACAAAAATTAGCTGCACCCTTTGCAAACTTTCCAGTCAGGAATATTGCATAGTTTGTGAGACTTGTGTAAACAAAACAGATTTTATAGAATATTAAATATTGAATTCCATTTAGTAAGTGTGCTAATATCCTACACATGTAGTCTATACTAACATTAGAGGAAACCTGTCCAATTAATATACCCAAATTATATATTTTTGTAATTTACTGTTTGTAGACTAGGTGAGGTATTTAATTTTAGAATAATTTTTGTATGAGACACACAGTTTCTGAAACTCACATTTCCTGTTACAAGATTTTTATCAGAGAGTCTTCGTATAAGTAGATGAATTAACTTAATATTTACAAATACTATGTATACATTCATACATTCATGCATACAATGTAAAATTTGTAAACAAAACTAACTTATCTAGCTAGTTAATATCTATGCAAAGAAAACTATAAATTATGCACATAATTTGTCAATAAATATCATACATCGTCGAAAGTGCAAGAAAACACATCGTACATTGTAGAAAATGACTTCAAATACCTCAGCAAAGTGGCATTGTCATTTCGCCTATAGTTTTTCACTCCTACGACGATCGAAAAAGAGAAAAATTCGTAAAATATTGCAAACTAAGTGTGATGAACTCACTTTTCCAATACGTGTACTGACCTTGAAAGTTTTAAACACAAATTTAACCACACAATCCCTCTCTCGGGCAAATAAAAAGAGTTTATTTTCATGTTTGTTGTCTCAAAATAAATTGTTGCCGCCATTTTGAAATTTAATGTCGGGGGGGTGACTGCCTCTAGTCACTTGCTAAGCTATGCGCAGTACGGCATGCGCAGTGACGAAGCCCTTACGCTTTTTTGACTGAAGTCGGACATCTGGTCCTCTTAATCTGTGTTAAAAGTGTGAAATCTCAACACTATGAATATGAAGTTTTTATGGATATTTTATGAGCACTGCGACCCTACTGACTCATTTTACAGTCTTGACCACCAGTGAGTATATAAAATATTACAATTACTGTACTTCTACTTGCAGTCGAAAATATTTTCGTATTAAAAAATGGCGTACAGTCACGACAGCATGCGAAAATATTACCCCTTCTTTCTAGCTGAAGGAAGGTTATATTTTACCACAACAATAAGTACTATTTACAACATGAGCGGCCGGTGTTGTATCGGATGTTTCGAGCCGAAGGAGAGTTAAATTAATATGAAAGTTTTTGAGGAGCTTTAGTTTAATATAATTAAATATACAACATATATTGGAATAATAGAACCAGGGAATTGTTGACAATATAAATTTGATTGTCAACTTAAGTTGACAATCTTATGTCTAAAATTACGAGTATATTTAACGGACTTATATCTTTAAAATGTTTATAAAGAGTGTACAAGTTGTTAATTGTTTTGATAAACTTTCGATTGGATTTCGATAATTTTGTCGACTTGGATATTATAAATATGGTTTCTTCTACAATTTCCAAGGAATTTCTCATGATATTGCATAGGCACGTTTAATATCAATATTAATTAACCACTGGCAAGCTGTTACAATGTTACCACCCCCTAAAGTGGCAAGCAATATGGCGAATTCATGATTGAATTCCAAGCTTTCACCAAAATGCCAATATCTCAGAAACAATTGCATAAAAAAGTCTGATCTTTTCAACCAAACATGAATGATATATGATTGACCAAATTTAGTTTAGATGACCTTGCATACCTATATATATCATTGGTTTTTTCAGTCAGTATTTTTATTTATAAAGCAGTGACATTTTGTTTTCCATGTCACTCATCACCTAAACGGGCTATATCTCCATAAATTTATATAAACAAAAAAAAAATCATTTACTAAATTAATACATATCTATATTACAACCAATTTTCATCTTTTGGGATATGAATTATGAAATTATCAAAAAATTTAAAAATTACTTCTTTGCTTTTTTGGGGCATCTTGTTTACAACATGAAATTTAGAACAGCAACTAAGTGTTCAAGTTCAACAAAGTGTGCAAGCCAAAACACAGTGTTTGTACATCTTTAAAGTTTTTTTATTGCTTCAAATATATTTAAGAAGACACATGGTGCTTAAATTTATTTATTTTAATATAAACCAAGGATGGGAAGGTGAGAAAATGAGAATTTTCTGAGGTGTTTTTAACACAGACAATGACAGTCGACATTTTGAAAGGCACTCTGCGGTGACAAAACTAAAAGCTATTCACTTCTGTACTCAAAGCACTGAAAAGTATCATAAACAGAAAATACTTTAAACACATGTCAGGTAAGACTTTTAGCTTGATATTTTCATGCTTCTATTGGGAAAGCAACGGTTTAAAAGCCAAAATTATTTTGCGCGCCAATGTGGGCAGCTATAAAATGTCAGACAGGCGGTTTCTTTTGAAGTCTGGCTCTGAAAAACAATCTCTTTTTTTGAGTTTGAAATAAGCCTTCATAAGGACTATTGTGTAGAAATGTTATCTATATGCTCACATGAAAAAGATAACCTAATATTCAGGTATTCCACATAGCTATAAAAGGGTGAAATAAGAACTTTCATCTTTGGTTGTTTGTCAGACGTGAGAAACCACATTAGTGCCATTTTGTCGCGCGTGCTATTTTATAAAATAAACACCTCAAAACCATAAACCTTTAGTTCAGAAAATTACAAAGTTTCCCATAGACATTATTAAAAATGTTCTAGTGAAGCGATTTCATGATAAATATGTGAGCAATGGGCCCCAAAAGAACTGCTAAGGTTAGTTTTTGTTAGGACTTCAATTTCATGGCTTCCCACAAAGGAAGCCATTTCAGAGGGAAGCAACATTTTGCAAACCACCGTCGCGACCTATTTTGATAACTTTTCCTTCTGATTCAACGTGTAGTTACTAGAAAATGATGTTGCATCAACATTATTATCTGCTTTATCGATTTAAAGTTTTATAGGGGATATAAAAAACAGTAAAAATGCATTTTGAAAGCTTTACAACTCAAGTGCGGACTTTTTGAATATTTGCACGCGGCAAGCAAGCGCGTTTATTCAATACACTTATTTTAAACCACAATACGTCTGAAACGAGTTGTCATTTTGACACTAAATTGATGAAAATAGATATAACAGTGATTTTGGAATATCCTACTTATTTAGTGTAATTTAATACTCGAAGTATTCTTGCCAAAAAGGTCAAAAAGATCACGTACGCACACACTAAGTGTCGTTTGAAATATACTTTAGCTAAAATAACAACTTGAACAAGAAGACCAACAATGGGGTCACGAAAACAGTCAAAGTTGCGCCCAAATTTGCATAAACAGTTCATCTAAAAAGATAACTTTAAACTAGATTCAACCAACATTAATGCGGTCGAATTTTGTGA
>CACRXK020003967.1:4058-33742 GCA_902702795.2 Paramuricea clavata
TATATATATATACATATATATATATATATACATATATATATATATACATATATATATACATATATATATACATACATATACACATACATATACACATACATACACACATACACACATACACACATACACACATACACACATACACACATACATACACACATACACACATACATACATACAAACAAACATACAAACATATATATATATATATATATATATATATATATATATATATATATATATATATATATATATATATATATATATATATATATATATATATATTATAATAATGTTTGTAAAATAAATCGTTCTTTCTGTTTGTTCACTCAACAAGATATTTTTAGATATATTATGGCTATGCAAGACAAAACAATGATGAACTTTTAATAGTGGCCAAATACTATTATGACATTTTAGCAGTTTTTGAAAGTTTAAATTAGGTTATTAGTAAATTTGTTATATTTTGTATGTAATGTAGTGGTAGATTTTTTATGTATGTATCTTAATATGCCGAACTGGTATGCTGTTGTTGACTAAATATATAAAATGTCAAATCGAAGATCAGCGCCGTTTGCCACCGGGCTGAGTAGCTACGGAAAGTGGGCTACAAGGTATTTAGTCATGTTCTTGCACCTGAACAATTTTTTCTGTGATTAGTAATTGAGTGATAGAATCAAACACAAACTGGCAATTATCAGAAGCAGACAAGTTATTTGAAAAATAGCTGGATTGGGAGATTCGCGGAAAGGTATCTGGTATCCTTCCTGGATAGTGTCAAAGATGAAGTCTGATGCTTCTATATACTTCCAAAATTGGATATGAGCCCTAAGCCTCCCTTTTACTTTTAGAAACGAAACCGGGGTATTGCTAGATAGCTGCTTATAGTCGCAGGTATTAGAGGAAAGTTGTACCGGAGTTATGTCTTCATAGACATCTTGCAATGGATTATCGGCTAACGTTTACTCTCTCCCCTGAGCTGGTCGGGGCTGTGGATCTTGGAAAATATCCTGGTTCAAACTGACTGAGTCGTGTCGAGGCAACATTTTTGGGCAGCTTGAGTTCCAGTGGCTTCTTTTACCACACCGAAAGCACATGTCTGTTAGACTAGGGATTCGACGGCCTATTAAAGAAAAACAAAGTGGCACGAAACAAGAAACGAAAACTACAATTTATAATAGACTTGAAAATATTATATATTGATAGATGTAAAACCAACGTGTTTTGCCAGTGTCCGAAAGCACATGTCGGTTGGACTAGGGATTCGACGGCCTATTAAAGAAAAACAATTTAAAGTGGAACGAAACAAGAAACGAAAACTGCAATTTATAATAGACTTGATAATATATATTTATAAATGTAAAACCAACGTGTTTTGCCAGTGTAGTGCTTCACGTGATGTCCTACTGGGCAGACTGCTCATATTTATAGTCTCGTGCAAATGCGCTGTCGCGATTTGCATCAACAATTACATGCTACGTTCACATCCGAAGGAAAATTCCATTTCCTTCTACTTCACTACGTTCATCCGAAGGAAAATCATTTTCCTTCTCCTTTCCACTAAGCACATATGCACAAACATTGATGGCAGGTAACGTGCAAGCACTTAATTGCCTGCCCCTTGATAAAACAAAGAAGGGGAATAAATTACCTCGAAAAAACAATTGGTCGTTAGAACCACGACTATCATTAAAATATGGCGTCGAAGGTCATCTCGCTTTATCTGTCGTGATGGCATTGACTCTTGTGCTTTTCGGACTCCTTTTTTCGTAATCAGAATCGCTGGCGTGGCCGTCTGCTTCATACTCTTTCGCAGCCAACCAGCCCGCCTCGCTCTTGTCTGCCAATTTAATTTCTTCTGTCGCTGCCGTAAAAGCATACCGGCGTTGTCGATAGATTTTAACGCTGTTACTGTAACGTCTTTCCTCAACGCAACAGCAGTATTAGATAGGAGATCTTGAACTTCGTTGAACAAAAATCGATCTCGGTTGCCGCGAAAGTTGAGACTTCTGTATGCCTTCGGCCTGTCGTTCTAACTTTAGAGATTGTGAGTGAGATGCAACACTTAACCCAGAGAACAAATGCTCGACCTTTTGATCTAGGTATCGTTTAAACAGGTGAATCGTTTGGCACAGAGTTCTCTTCGGACATTTTCCAAACGCAGCCAAGGAGAAAACCAACGTGTTTTGCCAGTGTAGTGCTTCACGTGATGTCCTACTGAGCAGACTGCTCATATTTATAGTCTCATGCAAATGCGCTGTCGCGATTTGCATCAACGATTACATGCTACGTTCACATCCGAAGGAAAATTCCATTTCGAACTACAGCGATTGCATCCACAATAAAAAACAGTCATGACTCAATTGCTGGGAAGCTTACCTGATTGGGACGAATTATTCCTGTGTTCAGACATCCCACCTAATATTTTGCCTCGGTGGAACTAAATTAGCTATGAACTAAACATTGTTTCTTCAAAATATTTGTCGTTGTTGTTAGTAAATATATTGTACATTGAATTATACGTCTTTCATAGTTACTATGCATGCCGTTCAATACTATGCAATCATGGGGAAAATCAGCAAATAATCCATCCTGGTCATGTGGGATAATATTTCATGTCTGCACTTAACTGAGATCCCATCTATACCACTGACAGAGATCTCACCGAGCCTGGCTGGCTCATTTCTGATATGAATACAAGTTGAAAAAAAAGAGCATGTAGATCTCCTTCATCTGCATGAGATTGGGAGGAAGAGCATGCATGTAGACTTTTTCACAACTGATTTTTTTTGTATAGGTTTTTCAGTTTCTAAATTGCCGAATTTCGCTTAGGCAGATAGACGCTCAAAATGATAGAAAACTCACCATATCGTGGGACAATTCCATTTTGCCTTCATATTGTGCCCTGAAGGCTAGTAAGTACGTTTCTGTATGTTGGCCGTGTTAAAACTTCTTGTGGGCTCCTGCCGACACGTTATTCTTCGAATTTTGTATTAAACTCTATTACAGTTACAAAATGTGAAATTTCGGATACATTTCTAATACAAATTATTTGCATCAATAGAAAGCTAACAAAAAAGTACATATAAGACATTTAAATGGTTGGTTGGGATTTTCATGCGGTTTTCGAGTTATTGCTGTTTTAAATGTGAAAAATAAGCCAAAATCTCGTAAAATTCCTGGGTACTAGTCTGAAAACACGCATTCAACAGCTCATAACTAAAGAAGAACTTAAAAATCCCGGGTAACCGTTTAAATTAATGTCTTATATGTAGTTTTTTGCAAGCTTTCAAATGATGTAAGTAATTTGTGTTAGAAATGTATTTGAAAGTTCACATTTTTTAACTGTAATAGAGTTTAATACAAAATTCGAAGAAAAACGTGTAGGCAGGAGGCCACAAGAAATTTTAACGCGGCCAACGTACAGAAACGTACTTACTAGCCTTCAGGGCACAATATGAAGGCAAAATGGAATTGTCCCACAATATGGTAAGTTTTTTCCTTCTATCTGCCCGACTATCACTGCTATTATATATTATAATATAGCATTTTTAAATTCTGAACGCTGATTGGCTAAGAGCCGTGTTGATATAACTCAGTGTCAACACGGAAACGTCGGAAAATTTCTTTCTTTGTTTCTTTGTGCTATATTATAAAACAAATATAAAACTTTTTCCGTATTGATATACAGTTATATCAACACTCGTGGAAATTGGGAAAATTCGAAATTGTGTGAAAACACTCCGCCCTTCGGGCGTCGTGTTTCCACACAATTTCTCGTTTTCCCAATTTCCACTCGTTAAGTGTCCATTTCTTAAGTGTCAAAATTTTTGCAGTGTTTCGCCATCATCAACGGACGATGAGGAAGGGTGTTTAGAGGATGCAATCGACAGAAAAGTTGCAGGTCATGAACGACAGCTAGATGCTCTAGAAGATGATGTTATGGGAGACGACTTGGATACGTCAAGCACAGAGGACACAGATGATAATGAACCATTGACTGACGATATAAAGATCCCGTTTCTCTACAAGAATGACCGAGGTAGCGTATTATTATAAGCGTTAACACTGTATAAACACATATATTTCGATACTGTTTCTCTGTTTTTAATGGTGTAGATATAGGAATAGGTTATCAGGGCAGGAAAAATATAATGCCTGACAGTAAACAACACGATTTTACGTACTATGCAAACAAAGTTTATAGTATAGAACATGAATTTCTCCTTGAAGCGTATCACTCTCGACTCGTAGGTTTTTACTTGAAAGTATATGCGCTAAGAAGCGGGAGTAATTTGGAATAATTTTCTATTCTAACTTATAACAAAACGACAGAAACACTACATTCTATAATAATATCCAGCTTTATACAGCATGTTTTCATTTCGAACTGGAGCGCTTTATTAACTTTGTTAATTACTTCCGTTCAGTGCTAGTTAATAATATACTCCGGTGTTGAACAAAGCCAGCTATCTCGATTTCCTTCTGTCAGTTCCTTAGTCTTTGCCACATTTGCCGTGAAGAAGAACTTTCAAGCCAAAAGTCTTCAACACTACGCATGCATTTTTGAAGTTCTTCTAAATAGTAAATTTCCCGATCTAAGACTCAGCTCTTCGACACCTTGTGTCTAATGTTATACCGGTAACAGCAAAATTTCCCTAATTTTAACTTACCAAACTAAGAAGTAAGAATCTGAAACATATTCCATTTTCTCCCATAATCCGAAGTGTATTTTCAACACAGAAATATATCCGTGAAACCCTAGTAATATAGGCATGATACGTATGTAGCTCGATCCCTACCGCAAAATGTGCCTCCCTTGAAAATTGGCACTGTCCACCTGTATATGTTTAACTTTATCTGTCTTTGCCTGACACATGAAGACATTGACAGCACTTTTAATTCTCACCTTATTCCATGCTATATATTTTTAATTGTTGTAATTAATACCTGGCTTTCATATTAATGTTTTGAATAAACCAATTTGTTTGGTTTATTTTTGCCAAATATATATATATATATATATATATATATATATATATATATATATATATATATATATATATATATATATATATATATATATATATATATATATTTACCGATTAACCCACGCTAATAGCTTCCCACGAAAGTTTCATTCGCTCGAAACGTCGAAGTCTTGTTTGTATTTCTCAAGTAGTTGTATATCCTACAATCTTTGCCAGAAACTATGGGACAGCTGCTGTAATTTCATATAATTTGAAAGGAATAGCGCCCCCCGTTCCCCCAGTTCAATGTTGGACCAACAAAAATCTGATGTCTGGATGCGCCACGCCAACATTGAAACGGGTGGGGGGAGGGAGGGTGGAAAATATGTATCAGGAAATGGTATATTACAACCGAATGCATGTGAAAACTAGATTGTCCCAATCTATATTGTCAAAGATTGTCTGTTTAAGTAATACCATTAATTCAACTTAATTCAACTTGTAGACATCATCAAGCTGTGTACGCAGTTATTTTCATAATTTATTCACCTCTGTTAGGTCCTTTAGCAATTTCGTTGCACACGGATAATTTTCGTGTACTGTGTTATACAATGTTTGCGTATGCGTGTGTTAGGAAATAGCTAAAATCCGGCTGCAAAATCGCGTATATTTAAAATCAGATTTAAAGGCTTGTAGTGCCACATTATAGTCACAATTAATTCATTGAATTCCATGCTTGGTAAAGGTATTGGGACTCTATTTTAACGGTATTGGGACTCTATATTAGTGCGCACAGTATATTTGCAAAGTATTATTATTTTATTGTTTAATAATTATTAATGAATAGTAGTATAAAGTTAAAATAAAGTTGTATAGTTTTTCAGTACTCAGTAGTCAGGGTGCGATAATTCGCGTACCAACGTACCGGAGGTACGCCAAATTTATGGTCTGGTACCTCTTTGTTTTTAGGCAAGTACCACGTAGGTACGCGGAAATGTGCTATTCGCGTACTTACATTTTACTTCTAGCAATAACTAGCAAACCTGCCAAAGTATTCAAAACCGTGAAGAATTTTAGCTGTGCATGTAAATTCCACACATCCGACATATTTTGGGATGAACAAAGCCCAAAGGTTATCTTTGAGCTTGATCAAAACATTTATCGTCATCGTCCGACTGAAAAAAATTCGATTTTAAAATCGTTATCGTCAAACGCCGATAATTTTATCGTTTTCGTTGTAGTGTGGACGCCAACATAATTTTTTACCAATCATCGCGTGTTTACAAGTTATATCGTTATCGTTTTGTGGTGATACATGGGCTTAATTGTCAATGCTATACCAAGGCCTAAAAAAATACCTGTGGTTCCGGTTTCCCGACCGACCCTATTTTTTTCTGCGCACCCTATTATTTTTTTTCAACTCGATTGACCGTGCGACCCAATTTTGTCCGGATGGTTACGGGATGCTCGTACAGCGTGCCAAAATGGCGTCTGTAATTGTCACAATAATTATTGAACCAACTTGCCTAAATACGTCCGTAGGAACTACGCATCTCTAGTTAATATTGATGTCGGGACTCACCTGAAAATCCACCAAAACCATGGAAAAAATATTCAAAAAAAAAATTTATTTCCGACCTGCCTACCATAATTTTTTCGCGATATGAAACTGGAACCACAGGTTTTTTTTAGGCCCAATGAGGAAAACTACACTGTATGCAGCTGAGGTCAGACTGTTAGCACCCGCGGGAATTCCACTGTAAATGAGCGATGGCATTCGATGGCATTCGGTTGACGCTTTGAAAACTGTTATATTATGTTGTACAAATATACCATAGACATAGTTAAAGATTCATTTGTACAAAAGCTTTTGGCGGACCAGTAAACTATACGTAGGTATAAAAACGCATGACTCGGAAGTAGTCTTAGGCACGTCTTAATTGACTCTTAAGTTTTTACCAGATCAGGTACGCGGCAAAAGTTGTCGGAGTACCAGTCAGGTACGGCTAAAAATATTGAATTATCGCACCCTGAGTAGCTTCCTTAGAATGTTTCAAATTCGTGAAAATCGTATAGTAACAAATTAACAAAGTTTTAAAGGGGCAATGTCACCGATTTTTGAGCAATTCTAACCCTCGCAAATTTTTCCCAGAACTGAAAAAGAATGAGTGTAAGCACAAAATAAAGCAATAACAGACACAAAAAACATGTACAGAAGTCTGGATGGGCAAGATTACGCCAGGATTGAGATGGATTGTAAATGATATCTTGATTAATTGTTGGCGGACACTTTTTCAAGTTAAGGTCAATTTTTATGAAAATGTCATGTTACATGTTGCGTGGAAGTTCAAAGTTGTTTAATATGACTCATATATCATAACTTAATCCATTTACAATGTTTATTTTTAACGTTGTAGTTCAGTTTTTGAATAAAAGGCATTTTAGGTCAAAAATCGGTGTCATTGCCCCTTTAATAAAAAAATGAAATAATGAATTGTTTTTTTTTTCAAGTTCTCAATTTAGTAATAAGTTCCTTATACATTTTATATAGTTAGTCAGTTAATGACTTAGACATTAGCCCACCTATTGCGCATGTTTCCCCATGCTGTTACGACTTCATGCAAATCCAGCAAAATAATCAACAACATCTCTGTTTAACGAAATGCATGCATAAAAGATCACTTAATCTTTCTGGAAGAAGGGTGGAACGCAGCTTCGTGCAGATACAATTCATGCCGGAAAATGCTCTTTCCACTGAAGCGGTTGATATCGAGATGGTGTTCTTAACTGCAATTAAAGTGGTTAAGTTTGGAAGCCTCTTTGGATTTATTGGTAGAACAAGACGTTAATCAATTTCAGCTCTTTCGATTTCTAGTTCGAGGATAGATCTGTGAATGTTGAGACAGCTGAAGGTATTCAGTAGCACATCTAGCTCACTTAAGTCTAAGTAGGTATCGGAACCTGCATTAAGAGCATTGATAGCTCTAAGACTAAGGATGTCTATGTTCTTAGGCTTGTTTTATATGTCGAATTTCGGTCGCGTCGAATGCAATTCAAACCACAGATAATGAGATGATAAACCTCATTAAGCTTCATTATCTATTCACTATTGTTTGAATTGCATTCGACGCGACCGAAATTTGACGTATAAAATAGGCCTTAGAGTCAAATCTGACATTAAACTCTTACTCCAATAAGTAACTGTTGTAGCTCTAGTGTTGTGGATAGGCATTGTGTCGCAGAGAGCTAAGGGCTCTCCAGTCTTTCTTGAAATTTCTTTCGGCTCAATGAATATGGCCTCGTCTCTGATGATGTTAATTGAATTCCGAGTTCTAGTCAGCTCGTATTGAACATCCGTCCAATCAATTTCTAATTGGCCTGAAGTTCTTTATTAAGGAAGTATAGCTTGCCGAGATACTTATGAAGTGTTGTCAGCTGACGATGAATTTCCCTGACATCAGTTTGGTACAGTCCAGCTGCTGTTTCTGCCTGTGATTTCTTATACCCATACTCATCATCTTCCGAATCTTCATCACTTCCACCGCCCACCGGGATTGTTTGCAACGTCTATCAGGGTCGTGAGGACAATGTACATCAAATCTTTCAGATATAACATCAACGGCTTCGTATTTGCAACCCGAACGAACATCGTTTTGCTGCGAAATATGTTTAACTTGTTTGCTAGCTAGGATACATTTCTCTATGGAGTGATTCGTACTTTTGTCTGATCTTCGGTTTATTGAGCAGTGTATGGCAGGATTTTACTGTGGTCATAACATCTGTTACGACAAAGTTAGACTTGCCCTCGTAGCTTAGTCCTAGACTTACAGTATTACTCTTAGCTTTTTTACTGAAATTTTAGGCTTAGTATTCGATCTTGTTTTTTCACCAAAGTTTAGTTTAGTCATTGCTTTTTATCTGGTCTTTTTACTAAATTCTAAAATTGAATACACGTTTGGATATTTAATCTTTAGACGTTTTTACGTAGTATATTTAGTTTTATAAATACTTAGTATAATATATATGCACAATAATTGCATTTATTGAAGTTATCAGTAAGTCGTACTCTTACTGCCAAATGTATCAGTTTCTTTAAATAAAGCCTATAATAATAATAACCTACAGTACGCACGCCATTTTCAAATTTTTCTGGGGGATGCTAGAAAATTTTTTTGGGTGGGGGAGGTGCGCACCCCCCCTGCACCCCCCCTCCCCCAGAAAATCCGCCCTGTTTAAAGAAAACTGACATCTGAGCCATCTTGTTAGCATAACTAAGCGCGTATATGTGACAATGAGATCAATATAGAAACGAATCTCACCACGAATCTCGCGAAATTTTCATTGGCTCACCCGCCATAAAAGCCTTAAAAGCAGACATTATCAAACAAATTCACCCTGCGCATTTAAAGTCCAACATATTTTACCAGATAGCACGATTTTACAAGTTTTCGTAACGAACTGACTAAGATACGAATGATTTTCTAGCAACGATTCTCACTTTGTGTCCTAAAATAGCCAATGAGATATAGATTTATTTACAGTTTAGTAGTGAGCTTCGTTCAAAAACGAAGTTAAAAAGGGATATCTGCAAAGTTAACCGATTGTAATTAAGAAAAATGGTTTCTTGTTCCCATATGGATATAAAACGTAAGATAAGTAAAATTTATAGTAACGCGAATCAGCGTTTTTAGACCGAGAATCGTTAGTGAGCATCGTGTAATTTGAGACGTATGAAATTTGACTACTGTCTGCTTTATGAACTGTGCTATAAATATTATACTGCAAATGAAATTTAGCTTGGAAATGGCCCCAGTTCTCAAGTATAAGTTGTAAAAGGCGAAAACAATGCATATTTATTTGTCTTTCCCCGCAGTTTGATATGTTGTGAGATGAGATTTAAACCTATTCGACTCACAAACAGATTATTTCTGAATAGTTCGGTTCCAGGTTCGTCGTAATTATGGCCTTTTGCATCATTCCAAAGACAGCATGTAACGTTTGAGTAAATTTCCGCGGATTTTTCACAAGGAAGATAGCGATGATGATATTAGACGTGAATATAAATGTCCTTATTAAGCATTATATCTAGTAGCACACGTACCTGTAATGGTATATACAGTGTTAAAAATAACCCCTCCCCCCGGAATGAATGGATAGTATCTAAAACTACCAAAACTTTGCCCACATATGCTTTGCTACTGGAATATACGTTATTCGGCGGTATAAACTTAGAACTAAAACGTTTAATTACCAACTTCCAAACACCATTGTTCACCACCAAGACAATCTTTGCCAGAAACTATGGGACATGCAGCTGCTGTAATTTCATATAATTTGAAAGGAACAGCGCCCCCCGTTCCCCCAGTTCAACAAAAATCTGATGTCTGGATGCGCGGCGCCAACATTGAAACGGGTGGGGGGAGGGAGGGTGGAAAATATGTATCAGGAAATGGTATATTACAACTGAATGCATGTGAAAACTAAATTGTCCCAATCTATATTGTCAAAGATTGTAGCTATATATACTGCTGCTACAGATATGTCAATCTTTATTTCCCTGTTACACTTCATTTCAGAATCAGCAGAAGACGTTGAAGAAGAGCTCAATCTGTGGACGCTGTCTGATCAGGAACGTCTGAATTTTATTTGCGCTTTACAGTGCAAAATTGTTCTTGAATTTAGCGAAGCCGTAAATTTGTACGAAGAAGTAAGTAATATTTAACCTATACAGAGCTACATTAATTTTCTAAAACGTGGCCAAAGTTATCAGGCATACGAAGTAAATGAAATGATACAAGAATCGAAATTCAGCGAAACAAAAATTACAGTGAAATAAAAATGTGAAATATGACTTAAAAGGCCCTGAGAAACAAGACAAATTAGACTAAAATTGATGTGTACATGATTTAAATAACCTTCCAATGATTGGTTGTATTAGCCAATTTTTAAGAAGGCATCATTGATTGTTTACGTCTACTGGCATTCGGTTTGGCAATGTTTTGAGCTAGTCCTAGGTAAGCTTTTTTATTTTTTAACGACAAAATGTCTGTAAAAATTCAAAAAGATAGCTAGTATATATCTATTTTCATAAATTAAATGCGCTAGAATCCATTCCCAAAAACACTAGAAAACCAATTTCTGTTGTGACAGAAACTATTAGTAGAATATACGCAGTGACGAAGTGAATGGAAATTTATCCATGCTTTGTTTTTATGCCAAACTATAATACCATTCAGTGGTGGATCCAGCAAAGTTTTTTTGGGGGGTGCTAACCAATGGCGAAACGAGCGCCGAAGGCGTGAGATTTCTAGGGTGGTCCGGGGGCATACTCCCCCGGAAAATTTTTAACCCCCCCCCCCCTCCGGGGGGCTCGTATAAGAACGGTTTGGGTTTTTTCTCCGCATATAAACCGGTTTATAGCTAGCTCAACGAATTTGAAATAACTGGTAGCGCAAGACCACATTGTTCATTTGCCGTCTATTTTGTTATCTTTAATTTGTAATTTAATCGTCTCCTCATGAAGACCTAATGTTAACCCTCGCTACGCTTGGGTTAAAATGGATGAGAACACCAACTCCATTTTTACATTATAAACGAAATCTTGATTTTAACAACATAAATCGATATAAGTTTGTTGTTATAGTTTGGTCACTTTCTTCAGAAACCGTTTAGCCGTATTTCCATAATTCGGGCAAGTCCGAAAGTTGGTGTTGCCAGTTTAATTAGTTATTCAATCTAGTCCACAAATCTCAATCTGACAGTAAATTTAATGTAGTAATACCACAAAATATATTGGGAGGCCATTTATGGACGCCTTGTATGTATGACCGTGTTAATTCGCAATAATTTCTCTTCTAGAATGCAAAGTGCCATCAGGATTTCTTGGATGATCGTACTGTTAATATATTGGAGGAGTATGATGTTATTGGTATGACCGTTACTGGAGCTGCAACTCGATTACACTTGTTGGGTATGTGCTTTCATCTAGACATATTCGTCAGAGTGCATATAGACATGTGGCATTAACGAATTGAAATTATCAGCTGTTGTTCAGATGTTGGGTCAGTGGTGAATGCATTATTCTGTGTGGGACTCGTAGAGGCAAATGCTTGAAGCGATTGTGATCATGATCGTTTATGATCGCAAGAAAGTGCATAATAATCAGTTCTATAAATTATCTTGCTCAGCGACATGGAGAAAGAGTGCTTTAATTCAGTCTAATTCTACCAAACATCGAAAGTTATCCCCATGCAGAGGCCTGTGTAATAGCAGATATAGAAAATTAACGTATTGACTATATAGTTTAGTTTAAAGTATATTATACTTGAGTTTTTTTATTCTAATAACTGTAAAATTTTGAAAACTTCATTCGCTTGTAAAAGTCTCATCGCACTCATGATTTCAATCTTAGAGTCACTACAGTGTAGAATGAAAAAGGTAATCAGCGTCCATCCAAATAGGTGCATTCTACAAGGTTAATATTCAACCATTGAATTCAGCAAGTAAACGCAAAAACAGGGGGAAATCAGTAATATTTCAATTTTATTAAGAAAACCATTATATCTGATATCAACAATGTGGGTAATACAACAGCAATCAACCTATGGTATTTACATAATGATAGATTTACACACTACAAAAGATTTTTATTTTATGTACAATTCCTTTACGTGTAAAGCCTGGTTCACATTGATCGTAAACATCGGCGATGCCCATTGTCGGTGGTCATTGATGCATAAAATGTTTTGTGCATTTTCTTCTTCGTTGCTCACAGACAATGGATCGTAGAACATCGCCGATCAATGTGAACCAGGCTTAAGTAAATTTTATGTAATAATGTTTATCGTTGTTTTTTTGTCATTGGCTAACGTTTTTTTATCCCCATGATTGAGAGTCAAATTGGAGGGAATTGCAATAAGTAAAATACCTTATTTGCTTAAATCCAGAATTTGAATATTATATCACACAAGTTTGGAAATGACTGACTGTGTGATTTTGTTCTCTTGAAAAGCAAAAAATGTACAGTTATAACATCAAACGAAATTCACCATCACGTAAATAATAAGTTACAAGCCAAATTTGAAATTTGGGCGCCAAAATTCCATATCAGGCTAAGACCTTAATGAAGAACTGAGTTCATTGACTATACGGTCTATTTTATTCGGAACTTTGCGATTTTTCAACAGGC
Organism: Paramuricea clavata; assembly: GCA_902702795.2. Lineage (NCBI taxonomy): Eukaryota > Metazoa > Cnidaria > Anthozoa > Malacalcyonacea > Plexauridae > Paramuricea > Paramuricea clavata. The sequence goes on from CACRXK020003967.1 coordinate 17,217, forward strand.
AATAAATCGACGATTTTTCTGATGATGACATTTGACGAGCATTTGCATCCCGTCTATCCGGACAATTTCGATAAGAACCCATTTTTTATGCATGAAATTTATATACTTCTAAACTTTTATCAACTCTAAAAAGTTTGAATAAAATTTTAAAAAATATAATATCCAAGGTATTTTTTTTTTTTTTTTCTGAAAGTAGCGTTTTTGTTGTTGTTTCAATTAAGCAAACGCATTAATTTATGCAAATGTATTTTGTGAAAGAGTTGCCGGCCTATGGCCCATACAGACCGAACGCGAAGTGAATTTTCATTTTTTTAAAATAAATAAATTAAAACTGACAACGGATGAAACTAATTTTACAAGATATGCTGACCAAATAGCTAAAATTGGTTAAGGTTCCGAATAGTTGAAAAACACGGAAAAATATTAAATTAAATGTCATTGAAAATTCGCGTCGCGTTGCCAAATCGCGTCCGGTCTCTACGGGCCATTAGGATAAGTTGTTCAAGTGAGTGGCTACACAATTATCCGGAAAGATAGAGCAAACGGAATTCGCGGCGGAGGAGTCTGTACTTATATACGGGAGAACATACCTTACAAAGTGCGCGTAGACTTGTCACATTGTTCTATCGAATGCCTTTGGACTACAATCCGACCTAAGTGGCTCCCAAGACGTATTTCACGAATAGCGATAGCAGTTGTATACCTCCCACCTCTTACTTCAAGTCAAGAAATAGAAACATTTTACGATTATCTCTGCTATTGTGTCGATACACTGGTTTTAGAGAGCACAGAAACAGCCTTCATAGTGACTGGTGATTTTAATCCAAATAGTAATAATTTCAACCAAAAACGTCTCAAAACTTTGTGAGGTCTGAAACAAGTCGTCCGCGTCCCTACGAGAAAAGGTGCCACTTTGGATTTAATTTTTTCTAATGTCGCATCCTTTTACTCCAATCCCTTAGCTTTAGCTCCATTAGATTCAACGAGATAAAGCTTTTGCGAAAGGAGATAAACAGAAATTCACATCGTTGCGTAACAAAGTTCGTGAAGAAATTAAAAAGGAAAAACAAAAGTTTTACCGGGTCAAAGTAAAACCATTACAGTCTAATAACCCAAAAGATTGGTGGAAAAGTATCAAACGTATATGTGGAATAAGCAAGAACCAGAAAATTAACCTTGTTAACCCAGACTCTGGTGAACCTCTAACCTCAGAAGAATCAGTAGAGTGCATTAATGATTATTTAATTAACTTAACTAAGGAGTATAATAAAATATCAATCGATCTACAGCTGGGTGGAGACGATCTTGATCTTCCTACCATTTCAAGGGAATGTATTGCACAAAAGCTGAAAGAAATCAATATCAATAAGTCCCCAGGTCCCCACCAACGAAAATTATCAAACACTTTGCGGAGCAGTTATCCGGTCCACTAACAGACATTATTAACACCTCCTTTCAAGAGAAATGTTTCGGGGAGATTTGAAAGCATACAACTGCTGCCCTATCCCAAAGTCAAATCCATGCACTTCAGTAGGAGATATTAGACCAATTGCCCTTACAAGTGTATTTTCAAAAAATCTAGAATCATTTGCACTGGATTGGATGTTGGAAGATTCAAGGGACTGTCTCAGCGACGTCAATTTGGGGGAATTCCTCTTTCGTCGTCTGTATTAGCCCTGCTCGAAATGTTACACGCATGGCTTGTCGCCTTGGACAAACCCAAATCGGTAATTAGAATCGTTTTCTTGGATTTTTCCATGGCATTTGACCTTATAAATCATAACATCTTGCTGAATGACTTTAAATCTGTTGGGGTTCGTCCCGCTTTACTACCATGGTTAGCCTCGTACCTATCCGACCGGTTACAGAGGGTAAACAGAGATGGATCGACATCGTGTTTTAAAAAGATCAACGCAGGGGTACCTCAAGGAAGTAAAATCGGCCCGATAGCATTTATTACCAAAATTAATAAACTACCAGATTTGGCACTCACTGACAAAAATTTAGGAAAAGAACATGTTTCAATTTTTATGGACGATACTACCCTATCAGAGATTCTCAATATAAATAACCCTGAAACCCACCCAGTGAGCAACATCCAAGCAAATGTTGAAAGAATTTCAAAATTATTTTCAAGAGAGGAAAACATGAGGTTGAACTTGAAAACAACTAAAGAAATGGTAATCGACCTTCGAATTGTGAAATCTGAAATACCAGTGATTACGATAGACAACATTCCTATTGAAAGAGTACAATCCCACAAGCTATTAGGCATTTGACTTCAATCAGACCTCAAATGGCATACTAATACCTTTTTTATTATTAAAAAGGCCAGGAAACGCGTATATTTTTTAAAGATGTTAAAGAAATATGGCGCGCCAGTAAAAGATCTATTAAAGTTTTATTGTTCAGTGATTCGATCGGTTTTGGAATACGGTGACATATTATGACATGGAGGTCTAACGTTATCACAAAGTCAAGATATTGAAAGAATCCAAAAAGTGCTCTAAGGATTATGACTCCTGACCTAAGTTATGAAGATGCACTTGCTTCGTCTAAACTACTTCCACTTAATCAGAGACGGGACATACATTGCAGTGACTTAATTAAAAACATGTCCTCCCCGTCACATAAATTACACTACTTATTACCTGTGAAAGTGGGAAACATTACTTTAAAAGTAGAACTGATCGTTTTAAGAACAGTCCACTAGTCTATGCTATTGATAAATACAATAATAATATATAATGTTCTTATACTAGAGGTAAATGGATATAGTTTTAATAACATTTTAATATATTAGTAGTATGAACTATGTAAATACATGACAATTAAGTTATCATTTTCCATGTATACTATTAAAACCCAGTATTATTATATATAAAATACAATGACCTAAACATCGGAAACTGCATATATATTGAGCTACACAATAAACGCTTGCCAGCAAATTCAGACGCGTTTTGTACCTATTACTGATGCATTTAATGCATTTTTAAGTCAATACACACATTAGCTGGGCTGCCTATGGTTCAACACAAAAACAATTGTTCGTGCTAAATTACTTTAATGAGGAAGGCATCTATTTATATTAAGACCTTAGCACTATCTTTAAAATACAGGCTTACGTAGTTACGTGTTTCCGGGAAATTATATTTATATACTTAATAAATAACCGAAATTTATGTAAATATTATCTGTAACTACAAATTATATGAATGCTGATTTTATAGTTTTTATGGCAATGTAATTTCGATATTGAACACAAAGAAAATAGCAGGAAGTCGGTACCAGTATATATATATATATATATATATATATATATATATATATATATATATATATATATATATATATATATATATATATATATATATATATATATATATATATATATATGTATATATATAATTCAGTCAAGGTTTGAATGTTTGCGTCGCTACTCTGAGTTTCACGCTTTACGCGATCATCAGGCAACTGACAGATATTATTCAATATTCATAATAAATATAGGTTATCATTTTACAACTTGATTAAGCAGGTATCTGGTTACATATATATATATATATATATCCAATTATGAGTCGATTTTCGCTGTATTCCTCAAGCGCCTGGTCACAGAATACTACAGAGAAGTCCATCTCCATTGCTTTTTGCGTAAGCTTTATTCGTCATGATTCGTCACTCGGCAAGTACCGTAAACAGAAGCAGTCCCACCCTGGTAATACTAAAAAAATGGCGCACGTCCAGGGGCGTGACTTCTTCTGTTTTCGGTACTTGCTGAGTGACGAATCAGGACGAATAGAGCTTGCGCAAAAAGCAATGGAGATGGACTTCTGTGTAGTATTCTGTGGCCTGGTGGTGGTTTTGTGAATAAAACTGGGAACTTTGTCTATTTCGATCCTCTTTGTGTTTTTTTTTTCTCAAAAACCTTGGGTTGAATATTGTAGTTGCATGCACCTATTTGGATTGCCCTTCTTCCTTTTTCAGCCATGATAATGATGTTTATTAAAAATTATGCTAACAATTTTAGATCAGCTGAAGCCATGCGCTGTGATCGTTGAAGAAGCTGCAGAAATAATCGAGGGGCAGTTAATTTCAGTCCTCCCGCCCAGTATAGAGCATTTGGTAATGCTAGGAGATCAGGAGCAGCTTCAACCTCGTGTAAATTGTTACAAACTGACGCAAAAGAATCTTGACTGCTCCATGTTTGAACGATTGATAAATAACAAGATGCCGTTTCAACAGCTTGGAAAACAATGTCGAATGCGAGATGATATTGCCGATCTCCTTCGGTCACTAAACATATACAAGGATTTAAAGACAAACAAGGAGGTAGGATTCACTTTTCATTAAACTTTGTTTTTCTAACGTCAGTAAGTTTTTCCTGTCTTGTCTTAATATTTTATTATTAATGTAACAGATGTTAGGGTATGTTTGTTGTTCATTACTCAGAAGATACAAAGTTCATGCACATAAATCGTCCGCCATGTCGTATACGTGCATTTGTAAAAAGGAACGGTGCCCTCGATTAAAATATAAATTTTGAAAAGAATTTTTAAAAAATTAACTAAGATACAAAGTTGGAAACCTCGACGACTATATGCAGTGGGATAAAATAGGCCTATAGTTGTATTTCGTTCAGTTTGACATTAATGTGATAAAGAATAAAGGCCAGGTGACACTACACATGATGGTAGCGATACGATTACTATAGTAAATATGCACTGATTTGTAAAAAAATTATCGTTATCTTCTAAGTGAAAAAAAGCTCGAGTGCTTGATTTGATTTGATTTGATTTAAAATCGTTATCGTACCTTTGTTTTCAAATATCTACACCAAATTTCGGCCCATGTACCACGACAGTGCCCTACCTATTGCACATGCAATAGCCTAACCCCCTATAGCATAGACAGATTTTCAGACTTTGCTTGGTGGCGGGTGCCTAAAATTTAGGTGGAGGTGACTGGCGGAGCGCTGTCGAAGAAGCTGCAGCAAGGGTCCGGGGGCACAGTTAGCTACTAATGGGGAGGTAAGCTGGCGAAGTTAATCTCCCAGGAAATATTGAGATTTTTGGTCTTATATTTAGTTCAAAATCCTTATTTCAATCACGCTGCTATCATTCATCCCAATGAATATTAAAACATATTTCACGGGTGCAAATTTCTCTAGGTGAGGTGGGGAAGTTTTTTCTTGGAGGAAGGGGGAGGTGCGACCCACAATGATCCTCCCAGAAAATCCATCCATGTCCTCTAGTAATTTTATGTTTTTTTCTTAAAAAGAAAACCTGCAATAATAAACCACCTGATTGCATTGGAGCTAGCCTGTATTTTGTGAAACACACTGCACAGGAAAAACAGATAAAAGGATCAAATAGCTTGTACAACCAAAAGGAAATTCTCCTGATCTTGGACGTCGCCGTGCACTTGATGAAGAACGGATATCCTCCTGAATACGTGACAGTGCTTTGCCCTTACCGTGGACAGGTAATATATCTGTTTGAGCAGTTTGGTAGGCGAACTATTGTGCATCAGTTTTGAATTATTTTCAGCCCTATAATACTACTTGTTTGTTTAGGTCATTCATACTTACAGAAATTTCTGGGAATTGATTATTATAACTAGAAAATACATGCATGCAGAACATGATTTAAGAATATTTTTAAAATTGATTTATTAAGAATATTTTTAAAATTACAAATTTATCACTGCCCCAAACATATATATGTTAAGTATGTTATTATACGCTGTCTTTTTCAATATACGCAACGATCAGAATTTAAAGCAATTATAAAGCAAGCAATTGCATTACATCAATCATGAACAATATTTAAAACAAACTTACCTTCATTAACGTCGGCGTCTTTGCTCCATTTTTTAGCAATTCTTTCGCCTCTTCTCAAAACGCTTTTGAAATTCACAAAATCTTGCAAAAATAAAATATATTTGCAGGAGATGCTGGCTATTTCGCTGTCGTCATGCAGTCGTTATGATGCTAATTTTAAATTGGACCAATCAGTGTTCGCTATTGATAGCAGTGAGCTATATTTTGAGATCAGTGGGATGACCGCCCACCCACGGTTACCCATGCGCCCACGATTATTGATGAACTTCAGACTTTGGTAATACTTTCCTTTCCCCTGGGGTAAATAGCCGTGCGGAATTGTTACCCTCGCCCCGGGCTTACGCTCTGGGATTATAATTGTTATTAATGTTTTCGTAAGAGTGTTTAATATATTATTTTAAACAAATAGTTACAAATTACAAAGATGCATATTTTGAAATGTGTAAACTTGTCACATTCACGTTTCCAACAAAATAAAATCTGTTCATTAATTTTGGGTAATAATTAACAATTATTCGCCGAAGGCGAAGTGATTACCGGTGAATATTGACCGAGACGAAGTCGAGGTGAATATTCACCGTAATCACTGAGCCTGAGGCAAATAATTGTTTTAGCATAAATTTTTAATGAATAAAATAAAATATCCAAATATCAGTTCAATTCAAATTCAGAAATAAAACTGTTTTCGGCCTGTTCACGGTTACTGTCACTAACAGTGTTGCAGTGTTTCTTGTACGCACACGCTTTCAAAATGGCTTCTTGTGTGACTTTATTGCTTTATTACGAAGTCGTTTTTATCGATTTCTGTTTGGAATATAAACACAATAACGGAATGTCTTTTTCACCAGACTTAGAATTAAAAAATAGTTTCTGTTTAGCAATAATTTTTTCAGGAAATGGCTGAGAAATTTGGTAAAATGAAATGTAAAACTATATCGTTCGAAATAAAGTTTTAATAACACTTTTCACTTTACAAGTTTCGAAAACAGAATAGTACAATACAGCGGTCAGAACGTCATACAGAACAATGAAAACATGACATATCAAAAGAAATAGTATCGTACAAATTGAGAAATCTATAGCGATAGGATACAAAACAAAATGGATATAAAAGAATATCACGGCAAGGTTTTTCACATCGAACAGTCGGGACACTTTTTGCTATTTGTTTGAAAACAAAAACTCCGGTTTTAAATAAGTTTTAAATTGTCCGTGAATATGTTTGACATAGTAAAATAATAAAGAAATCCTACCTTTCAAGTTAAATACAACATTTAATTTGTGCTTCTTTCGTTTTCTGGGGACGATTTTTAGTGTGAAGTTTCACTTCACACTATTGTGATGGCTGGCGAATTCACACGAATCAGTCAAACAGTCAGTCAGTCAGTCAGTCATAGAGTAAACTTTCCGGGGGGTGTATACGATTTATGTTCGTATTCTGTTATCCTTTTGCCAAGTTCACAAAAATTTCGAGGAATCGCTTTCGCTATTGTATTTTTTTGTAAATTTTAGAACATTCGCTTCTCATGTTGTGTAAAGGATCTTTACCCCGGAACACCCGATTTTTTCTTTAGTAGCGCAAATGCGCATGCGCTATCAAGCCGTAGATCACGATGGCGTGACGATACGCTAGGAAGGGGTGACAGTGTTGTTTTCAGATGTATAAAGATTTCAGACGTGAATATCGAGTAAATCTTTGAAAATCTACGCAATATATAAATTGATCTTATGCATTACGGGCGTTCAATTAAGTGCCGATAATATTTAGACGGTATATTCATTATACAGAGCTAGGAAGGAGCTAGACAGTGCAGTCAAGTGTGTAAACATTTCAGACGTAAATATTGAGTTGAATATCTTGATTCTTAGGCATTCATTTGAGTGCCGATATTATTTTCACGGTATTCTCATTATACAGAGGTAGAGTACGTAGGCAGAAGCGAGACAGTGTTGTTTTCAAGTATATAAAGATTTCAGACGTGAATATTGAGTAAATCTTTGAAAATCTACACAATATATAAATTGATCTTATGCATTTAATGCATCAGTCAATTCTAGCATTGCCCATCCCCCCCCCGGGCAACCCCCGGGCATTTGCACTCTTTTTTTGTCCGGGGGCCGGGCATTGGTACTTGCAAAGTTGTCCCGGGGGCGGGGAATTGTTTACCGGCCGGGAATTTGACTCAACCGGACGTTTCTGCGACGAACACGTGCTATTATATTAAAATGGCGTCGAAGAATTCGGGCGTAAAAACGAGGATTTTGTCGATATTTTCATTCACAAAACGTCACACCAATCGCACATGAGAACTAATTAAAGTTGTGTTTAACTATCTAGCATAAAAACACCTGAATTCATAGTACAATCCTTGTTTTATATCTTGCTACGACTTACGTGATTGTATATTAACCACTGAACCGACGAGCACGTTTTTCATGTTCAAAAGTTGGGATGACTGCTGTAGCTTTTATACGAGGAAGCTAATAATGTTATGGAAGTTTTGAGATCTAAAATACATTCTATAAATGAGTCTGTGTGCGCTGGGGCCGGGCATTTGTCATCTTATTTTTTGCCCGGGGGCGGGGCATTGCCACGCTTTTTCTGCCCGACCCCCGGGAATTGTCAACTTAAAGAAAAAAAAAAGTGCAAATGCCCGGGGGTTGCCCGGGGGGGGGGATGGGCAATGCTAGAATTGACTGATGCATTACGGCATTACGAGCATTCAATTTAATAAGTGCCGATAATATTTAGACGGTATATTCATTATACAGAGCTAGGAAGGAGCTAGACCGCCTAGACAGTGCAGTTAAGTATATAAACATTTCAGACGTAAATATTGAGTCGAAAATCTTGCTTCTAGGCATTCAATTGAGTGCCGATATTATTTTTTCACGGCATACTCATTATACAGAGGTACAGTACGTGCAGGCAGAAGCGAGACAGTGTTGTTTTCAAGTATATAAACATTTCAGACATGAATATTGAGAAAATCTTTGAGATTCTACGCAATAATAGTAATACAATATATAAATTGATGTTATGCATTACCGTCTATATTATTTAGACCGTGTATTCATTATACATTCTCATTGACTGTATAAGGTGCTACATCACAGAATAGATGGCTATACTCAATACAAAGAGCGAAAAATTGCATCAGATTTGTATCAGATCAATAAAGCATAAACAACTATTAAACAGAAGCGGGTAAACGTTTGTACGGCGTTTACGAAGAAAAAACTTACGACACTAAAGGAATCAGTTGAGTCAGAGCCCCTTGTATAAATAAGAAAGACGAGGAGATAGCCAACGTGTTTAGGTGTTATCGCCAACGTGTTATCGCTAATCGCTTAATTGGCTCGCCAACAAGCTTTATGCAATAGAAGAAAAAAGCAAGGAGGTACATGTAGCCAACGTGTACATTCACGGTACATTCACGGTCCTTGTTTACTGTCTAGTGTCTAGCATAACGCCGTTGTCAACGGTGCAAACTCGTATTCAGTGCAACGATAACTCTACCAGATCTTACGAGAATCAACCTGTAGTATTCTGTACACAGAACTGTATCAAAGCTTGTCAAAAATGTTTTAAACACTGCTATAACTGTGAAACTATTGAAATCTAAAGTGATATTTATATACAATCAACACATGCGAAAAGCTGAAAATAGACACACGTCACACTGGGAAAAGTCAAAGGTCAATGAAACTTGGAAACATGTCACAATTAAGTTAAAATGCGGAAGCGGATGGAGCGGATCCACGGAACGGATATGCGGATAAAATACGGAATGGATGAGGATAAAATGCGTCTTTTAATGATGTAACGACGTAGTGCTTATTATTCATAACATATCTTATACAGCTATTTAAATTATAGTTTATTAGATAAATTTAGCATAGCAGTAACCTCGTGGGGATGCTTTCAGCGACAGCTGCAAATGCAAATGAAAATTTAGAATATGCAAAATTTGGTTGTTGGTGACACAATAAATAGATGAATTGCATCAGTTTCACAAGGCACGTTTCTGATGTGTTAGGCTTGTTTCAAACGTCACGCTACTCGTATGCCGAGCGTATTAGAAGCAATAAATAATGAGATGAAATGCCTTTGGTAACTGTTTATTCGTAGTGTAAGCCATCAAGCTTTTCTAGGTTGTCGGCGACCCTATATAGTTCTTGCAGTGCCTTTTTAAATTTGAAACTTCACACTATCCTTGGATCCCTAGTTTCAATATTTTGTCGATTTTGAAACCAAATTTGCCGAGTCATTCTAAAGCATTATTTACTACCCAGGTGGTAAATAATGCCTCAGATTTACTAGTCAACTAGCCAATCAGAACGCGCGAAACTTCATTTGATATGCAAAATTTATACTGACATATAATAATGTATCACACAGCAAGCTTTTTGCATAACAATTATACAGTCTAACGATCGTGAAACAAAATATACCAAGGCATTTCTTACCTCATTCAAAGAACTAAACAACCAATTTTATCCGTCTATTTTTGGTTTTATTCTTTTCTCAATGTCACAAGTAATTAAATCTTTGTCATATATTTACGGTAAGTCTGCTACGTAGTGCAAAAATCGATTACGGTTGTTTCTTGCGTTAAATGATTTATTTTTCAAAATAATTTGCTAAATAGGCTATTTTTCTGTCGCGTATTTGCAATAAAAAACGTTCAAAACCTTTGGTGTATCTCTCTAAATTACTTTATTTTAGATTTAATTATCCTTGACCAGTTTTTCCGTCAGAAACCTTTTCAAATTCATCTAGCGGTCGAGAAACATGCATAAAAATAATAACATATATTTGACAATTATAAAATACAATTATAACTTTAATTAATTAAAATTCACGCCGTATTTACAGCAATATAAGTAAAAATATATAATGAACATTAGACATCATTATCCTTCTCTCTAACTAGGATACCATTTAAAATCCCTTTATTTTATCATTATTTTTTAAGATAAAGTATACTAAACATATACTCTTTGAATCTGTTTGCTAATTGAATAAGAGGTGATTTGTTCAAACATTTATATATTCTAAAATTATGCAATAAAAGATTTATAACATTTTAGTGTAATTATACATAGGTGATCATTGAAAATTCACGCTGATTGGTTGCCGTTGAGGTGATTATAACGCGATAATCACCTATAAGCAGTGGTGGATTTGGGGTACACCCCCCCCCCCAGGGTCTGGTCAACAGGGGTGCATGGGGTGGGGTGGGGGGGCAAAAATGACGTTTATCCTAATTCTAACCAAGTTATGTTAAGGAATTCAGTTGCGTATCACTAGTTGATAATAGCGGAATAGCCAATATTAAATATTCTGAATTTTTAAATGTTTTGAGAATCTAAAAATTTTCCAGAATGTTTTCTCAGAATGCTGGAAATGCCATTTCAGACAGAGACCCAAATTTTAAAAATTTTCCGGGGACTATGCCCCCGGACCACACTAGAAATCTCGCGCCTTCGGCGCTCGTTTTGCCATTGGTTAGCACCCCCCCCCCAAAAAAAAAACAAAAAAAAAAACTTTGCTGGATCCACCACTGCTTTTAAGCAATTTTCGACATGGCGGCCAACGCCGTTTTGTCAATTAATTATATGAGAAAGAAATGTGTATTTATTGTTTTCCAAATGATAAACGTGAAATCCGTGATATCCAGTCATAACAGTAAGATCCTTTCAAAAGCTCCATCACTACCACCACCTCCCCAATCACCAACGTTAACGCCAACACCACCATTAAAACCAACACCACCCGCCAACAAAACATGCAACTGCAGAGATAAGAATACGTGTCCTCTCAACAAGAAACGCTTAACCAAGGGCATTGTCTAACATGCAAAGATCGCAGCAGAGGACAAGGCATTAGGCTATATTGGAATTAAGGCTACAACTTTCAAGGAGCGTTTTAGGAACCACCAGAAATGGTTCAACATCGATAAGTATGCTAATGCACTGAATTGTCGAAGTACATCTGGAGTTTGAAGAAAAGCAATCGCCCATACGAAATTAAATGGACCATCTTAAAACATTCGAGTGCATACAGATCGGGACGTAATCAGTGCAATTTGTGTAGCGACGAAAAACTTTACATCATGAAATTTAAAAATAACTCGCTGCTCAACAAAAGAAGCGAAATATTTTCGAATTGCGTCCGTCGAAAACAATATCTGGCGGGAAAATACACTCGCGTGCAATCGAACAACGTGCGCCATCATACATTACGGACAAACGTGCAAGCATGCACGCGTAGCAAACAAAACCAAACGGTTAAATTTAGTTAACAGAACTTTAGTCACAGAGGAGAGATATACAGAGACGAATCTCGCGGCAAATTATGTCATACCGATCAAATAAACTTTAAAATTATACTTATTCACTATTTTATTAAATTTTGATAATGCAGTGAAATAAAACTATACATATAGGTATATTATAGAAGTATTCATGCTTTTTTATACGAGAGTTATATTTTGAGGAATTTATATCATTCGCTGTTATGATTTATACATGAGCATCTGAAATTCCCAGCAAGTGTATTTCACGATTTTAATAAGGAGTAGATAAGGAAAAAAACAAACTTTTGCTAAATAAAATGTTGTGTTAACACTTTTAATTAAAAAAATCAATAAAAGTGATCGCTTACCATTACTCTTGAAGAATTTATTTCAAAAATAGCCGTCGGTAGCGCAGACTTAAAAAAAAAATTCGTCTTCGAACGGCGTTTTCCTATTACTTTCCTTATTAAATTTCAGAACGACACTTGCCAGCGCTCGCCGGAAGTGCGAATTCCGTGTGACACAAAACAATCAGCAATTTGACGGGAGATTCATATCTGTATTTACCTCATCTGTGCTTTAGTTGACCGAAGATTGTCTGTAAACTCAGGCATGAAACTCTGAGTAACAACGTTTGTTTTGTACTTTATTTCATAAATAATTAAATATATATATATATATATATACGGTATATATATATATATATATATATATATATATATATATATATATATATATATATATATATATATATATATATATATATATATATATATTTAAAAAACTCATTAATAATTCAGGAGCAAAACACAAAGAAAAATCATAAGCGTGTCGTGGTTTTATATGTGATAAAACACTCCTACGCGTGCTTTAAATAGTATATATATATATATATATATATATATATATATATATACTATATATATATATATATATATATATATATATATATATATATATATATATATATATATATATATATATATATATATATATATATATATAATATGTGATATGTTAAGATGAAAATGTTCTAGAGTGTGTATTATATATTTTCCATACCCAGCGCAAGCAGAAAGATATTGTCTGCCGCCGATGGGTCTTGAACCCGCGACCTTCGAATTCGAGGGTCGCGGGTTCAAGACCCAGCCGCGGGTGTCTGTAAAAGCCGGAACCCCACCCGGAACTCCACCCAGAACTCCACCCGGAACACGCTGTCTATCTGTATATGCTCTCTAGAAATTCACGTGTTTCGCATTAAATTCGGGGTGATGGAAGGTTACGATCTTTACTTTTTACTTGTATTGTTGTTTTTTAAATAATTTTTCTCATGGGCAAGGATAAATATATTATGGCGGGCGGTATATAATATCAAATGCATGAGTTTTGCTTGTTTTTAAACGTGCAAACGAAGTTTCGCTCGAGGCGTTTGCCGCATGTATTTATTGCCGCATCTATATTTTTCGTTTTCAATATTCTGCCGTACTATGTACCTGTGACTCTATTCTAAATTTAGTTGAACAATAACCAATATTTAACTTTGCTATCTTTTTTATTATTTGAATAATATGTTTGCATATGGTTATTTTGACTTGCAATTGTATGAAACGGCGCCATGTAGGAATTTAGAGGAATTATCAAGTTCATCCGTATTTATTACAATAGAATTCTCGTGGATTTGGGAAATTTTTCATGGATTTCTTTACTAGACTTACTCGTTTTTTTGGAACTTTGAAAGACGTTTTAGTAATTTGTAGGCTGTTTTGTATATGACAATGACTGCAACCTACAGTAAAAGTGCACGCGCGAGATATCAGAATAACAGTATTTTTAAGTAAGCCCCCTTGATGAGTGTACGCTCTTGGGGCAAACTCATTCTCATCAGAAATATGTTTAAATAAAGTAGCTAATATATTATATGTATTGCTAGAAATTCCCAAAACATTCATTTGTCATTGAAAACGTTAACAACCAACAAGCAGGATGATGTCATATAAATATATAGAGCACGAGGCAAAACGTCCATGTTCCTTCGATCAACGGCAGTAAATAAATATTGTATTTAATATATTAAATTAAGGACTGTGTTACTGTTGAAGTTATAACATGAACGTTTTGCCTAGTGGCTAGTGCTTTATATATACGACACCAGCTTGTTGATTTGGTTGTCAACGTTTTCAATGACAAATGAATGTTTTGGGAATTTCTAGCAATACATATAATTTATTAGCTACTTAATAATACTGTTATTCTGAGATCTCGCGCGTGCACTTTTACTGTTGGCTGCAGTCATTGTCATATACAAAACAGCCTCTAAATTACTAAAACGTCTTTCAAGTTCCAAAAAGCGAGTAAGTCTAGTAAAGAAATCCATGAAAAATTTCCCACAAATCCACGAGAATTCGTATTGTAATAAATACGGATGAACTTTATAATTCCTCTAAATTCTTACATGGCGCCGTTTCATACAATTGCAAGTCAAATAACCATATGCAAACATATTATTCAAATAATAAAAAAGATAGCAAAGTTAAATATTGGTTATTGTTCAACTAAATTTAGAATAGAGTCACAGGTACATAGTACGGCAGAATATTGAAAACGAAACTGAAATATAGTACATGCGGCAAAAGCCTCGAGCGAAACTTCGTTTGCACGTTTACAAACAAGCAATACTCATGCATTTGATATTATGTACCGCCCGACATAATATATTTATCCTTGCCCATGAGAAAAATTATTTAAAAAAACAACAATACAAGTAAAAAGTAAAGATCGTAACCATCTATCACCCCGAATTTAATGCGAAACACGTGAATTTATAGAGAAACACGTGCGTTGCTTCATAGCTCGTATTCCAGCGTGTTCCGGGTGGGGTTCCGGGTGTTCCGGGTGGGGTTCCGGGTGTTCCGGGTAGGGTTCCGGGTGTTCCGGGAGGGGTTCCGGGTGTTCCGGGTAGGGTTCCGGGTGTTCCGGGTAGGGTTCCGGGTGTTCCGGGTGGGTTCCGGGTGTTCCGGGTGGGGTTCCGGCTTTTACAGACACCCAACAAACGTCGAAATAGCAAGGATTAATAAGTGCTAATTACTTTTCTGTATATTAAATGCTAGACTACAGAATTACAATGTGCAAACATCACTATTCAGCAAGCGTTTGCGCAAAATTTGTCTTCCCAATTCTTCCCAAACTTGGCTATAGTATGCAGTATTTCATGCTCTTTCCAATGATGTACCGCAAATTGCGGCACAAGCTCACCAATGTCAAAACGGCAAGGATTAATAAGGTGGTAATTGCTTTTGTTTATAGAATTACATTGCTCAAACATCTATATTCCGCAAGATCTGTATTCCTAATTGTTCTGAAACTCAACTATACTGTGCAGTACGTATTTCATGCTCTTTGTAATGCCGTACAGCAAATTGGGGTACAAGTTCACCAACGTTCATTATATATGACATTAATGTAGCACAATCGTTTAAAACTGGCTGTGTTAAATGTCACTCGATCGTGTCGACGTGTCGTCCTTTGTCGATCATTGATAAAATGTGTTGTAATTGATGTAAATGTTTAGTATAAGGACCCTGTGAATGTGGCAATAAGCCCGGTAGGGATCACCAATCATTAATGACAAAGCTAGTAAATAAATAAAATAAAACGGCAAGGATTAATAAGGTGCTTATTGCTTTAATTTGTTTATAGAATTACACTCATTTCTTTTGTTTATATATTAAATTTAGACAATAGAATTACACTGTGCCAACATCTATATTCAGCAAGCGTTTCAGCTGCGTTTGTACAAAATCGGCCTCCCTAATTGTTTCGAAACTCAACTACATGGTGCAGGAGTTCATCCTCTTTCCAATGCATGATATACACTAAATTGGGCACAAGCTCCCAAACGTCGGAATGGCAAAGACTAATGAAAGAAACTTAATCCTAGTAATGATTATACAAAGAAACGCAAGGGCATGGACCCTGCAATAATCACATAGTGAGCTAAATTGCGACGCCGTTTATACCGCGAAGCTAGCTTCAAACATTTTATAGCAATAAACGAAGGAAATTTGGGATCACTAGAATAATTCTAGTGATCCCAAATTTCCTTCGTTTATTGCTATAAAATGTTTGAAGCTAGCTTCGCGGTATAAACGGCGTCCGTATATTACCACGTACTGAAGGCTGAAGCAGTGGCGTGCTGGGTACTATTTTTCTGGAGGGTCCAGTGGGCTGTTACACTTGATAAACGAGGGCCGAAGGCACGAGCCGAGTGCCGCAGGTGCGAGGTTTGTCTAGGGGGGTCCGGGGGCATGCCCCCCCAGGAAAATTTTTGAATTTAGAGTCTCTGAAATGCCATTTCCTGGACTTTGGGGGAAGATTTGACA
>CACRXK020003968.1:0-33742 GCA_902702795.2 Paramuricea clavata
CTGTATTTTTGAGTAGAAATATGCGATCAAATACTCACAAAATTCGACTGCATTAATGTTGGTTGAATCTAGTTTAAAGTTATCTTTTTAGACGAACTGTTTATGCAAATTTGGGCACAATTTCGACTGTTTTCGTAACCCCATTGTTGGTCTTCTTGTTCAAGTTGTTATTTTAGCTAAAGTATGTTTCAAACGACACCAGATTAAATTACTGTGTGCGTACGTGCCCTATTTGGCAAGAATACTTAGAGTATTAAATTACACTAAGTAAGTAGGGTACTCCAAAATCACTGTTATATCTATTTTCATCAATTTAGTCTTAAAATGACAACTCGTTTCAGACATATTGTGGTTTGAAATAAGTGTATTGAATTAATGCACTTGCTTGCCGCGTGCGAATTCTCAAAAAGTCCGCACTTGAGTTCTAATGCTTTTAAAATGCTTTTTGTATTGGGTTTTATATCCCCATAAAACTTTAAATCGATAAGGCAGATAGTAATGTTGATCCAACCTCATTTTCTAGTAACTACATGTTGAATCAGAAGGAAAAGTTATCAAAACTTAGTCGCGGCGGTTGTTTGCCGTTGTTGTCGTTTCTCTCTGAAATGGCTTCCTTTGCGGGAAGCCATGAAACTGAAGTCCCAACAAAAACATAATTTAGCCGTCCTTTCGGGCCCATTGCTCGCTTATTTATCATGAAATCGTTTCACTAGAACATTTTTAATAATGTCTATGGGAAACTTTGTAATTTTCTGAACTAAAAGTTTATGGTTTTGAGGTGTTTATTTTATAAAATAGCACGCGCGACAAAATGGCACTAATGTGGTTTCTCATGTCTGACAAACAACCAAAGATGAAAGTCCTTATTTCACCCTTTTATAGCTATGTTGAATACCTGACTATTAGGTTATCTTTTTCATTTGAGCATACAGATAACATTTCTACACAATTAGTCCTAATGAAAGCTTATTTCAAACTAAAAAAAAGCGATTGTTTTTCAGAGCCAGACTTCAAAAGAGAACGCGTGTCTGACATTTTATAGCAGCCTACATTGGCGCGCAAAATAATTTTGGCTAAAAACCGTTTCTTTCCAAACAGAAACATGAGAAAATTGAGCTAAAAGGCTTACCTGATGTATGTTTAAAATGTTTTTCTCTTTATGGTGTTTTTCAGTGCTTTGAGTAGAGAAGTGAATAACTTTTGGTTTTGTCACCGCAATTTGCCTTTGAAAATGTCGGCTGTCATTGTCTGTGTTAAAAACACCTCAGAAAATTCCTATTTTCTCACCTTCCCATCCTTGGTTTATATTGAAAACAAATAGATTCTAGTACCGTATGTCCTTTTAAATATATTTGAGGTAATTAAAAACTCCAAAGATGTACAAGCACTGTGTTTTGGCTTGCACACTTTGTTGAATTTTAACACTTAGTTACTGTTCTAAATTTCATGTTGTAAACATCTTGCCCAAAAAAGCAAAGGAGTATTTTTTATAATTTTTGATCATTTTCTAATTCATATCCCAATAGATGAAAACTGGTTATAATATAGATATGTACTAATTTAGTAAATAATTTTTTTTTTGGTTTTTATATAAATATATGGAGATATTGCCCCTTTAGGTGATGAGTGACATGAAAAAAATAGTGTCACTGGTTTACAAATAAAAATTCTCATTGAAAAAACTAATGATATATATATAGGTATGCAAGTTCATTTAAACTAAATTTGGTCAATCATATATTAATAATATTTGGTTGAAAAGACCAGATTTTTTCATGCAACTGTTTCTGAGATATTGCCATTTTGGTGAAAGCTCTTGAATTCAGTCACGTATTCGCCATATTGCTTGGACGTTAGGGGGGTAGAAACATTGTAACAGCTTGGGCGTTAATGAGTTAAGAACGGAGCAACAATATATTATATATTGATATATTGCGTGGTTCCTTAAGAACGGAGCAACAATATATTATATTGATATATTGCATGGTTCTTTAAGAATGGAGCAACAATATATTATATTGATATATTGCGTGGTTCCTTAAGAACGGAGCAACAATATATTATATTGATATATTGTGTGGTTCCTTAAGAACGGAGCAACAATATATTATATTGATATATTGTGTGGTTCCTTAAGAACGGAGCAACAATATATTATATTGATAGTATTGCATGGTTCCTTAAGAACAGAGCAACAATATATTATATTGATATATTGCGTGGTTCCTTAAGAATGGAGCAACAATATATTATATTCATATATTGCGTGGTTCCTTAAGAACGGAGCGACAATATATTATATTCATATATTGTGTGGTTCCTTAAGAACGGAGCAACAATATATTATATTGACAGTATTGCGTGGTTCCTTAAGAACGGAGCAACAATATATTATATTCATATATTGCGTGGTTCCTTAAGAACGGAGCAACAATATATTATATTGATATATTGCGTGGTTCCTTAAGAACGGAGCAACAATATATTATATTCATATATTGCATTGTTCCTTAAGAACGGAGCGACAATATATTATATTGATATATTGCGTGGTTCCTTAAGAACGGAGCAACAATATATTATATTCATATATTGCGTGGTTTCCTATTTTAGGTCGACCTGTAAATCATTCATTTTCACGAACCGTATACGCTTCGTACGGTCCGTAAAGCCATTTCACGGACCGTACGGATTTGTCGGATCGTGAATCGTCTTACGAGCCGTATGAACGGTACGATCCGTCGAACTGTTGGTAGATCTGGGCAACAAGCATTCCCTATTGGAGACCACCTATTGCGTTTAAGAGTTGATACGGATCGTGACTCGTGTTTACGGTCCGTACGAATTTGACGGATCGCGAAGCAGCTTCATGATCCGTATCATGTCGACAGTATTGGACATGTATGCGCGCACTGGGCTGAGTTAAGGAGTTTCCTATCCTTCCCTTCCACCATCTATGGGCTGATCTTGGATAGGTGGAATTTGATGCGCTAAATCATGTCTGACATTTGTGAAATGTTCATTGAATAATTCAGCTATTTCACTGAGTTGTGTATAATTATTGTCATTAACCATGATACTCTCAATTATAGTATTTTTTATATGTTGCCTAGTATGCTATTTATTATTTTCCAAGTTGCTTTTGAGTTACCTTTACTTGTATTAATATTCGAGATATAATAATTTCACTTCGCATCCCAAATTTTATTGTTTGTTTTATTCCGTACGTTTTGGTAAAGCTCCCAAGAGCGACTAGTTTTTTAAGATTTTTAAGCAATTGTTCAAATTTGCTCATAATACTGCTTTCAAATGATGGTGGACGATACCAAGTAGTTATAGGGAAGATTTTTGACTTGGTTTCTTGATCTCAACTGTTAGTGTTTCAAGGTCAACGTAACATAAATCAGAATGAACCTTAAAAGCAATGTTGTTTTTTATATAGAACGCCACACCGCCACCATGTCCGTCTTTACAGACAATTGTATAGCCTTGTATTTTGATATCTGTGATGTTGTTGTTTAAGTGACTCTCATTTATAGCAAGTACTTAGAATGGATTGTTTGTCATTACAACTGTTAACTCATCTATATGTTTTCGAAGACTTGTAATATTTAAAGCTGCAATTTTAAAGCCCTTTTTTATTTCATTTCATTATAAAAGGGGTTTAGAGTTTCATTAGAAGAAAAATAGTGATTGTTATTATTAATTTCTACTGGAGCAGTGGCTGCATTTCAACTAGGCATTAAATAATTTATAAAATTATTGGTCATGAACTCATTCCCTGAGTGCAACAAATGTATACCACCTCTATTTAGTTTTTCAGTTGTTATATTCAAGTGGTTAATTACATGTACGGTAAGTTTTTTGTTTACATAATCTAGCTAAAAAAACATTAGTACATCTTTCTTGTTTAAAACTGGGTCTCTTCTACATACCAATTCTGAAATAACCACATTTGCTTCTGTGCTTGACTTAATTTGTTGCGCGAGGTCAACAATCCTGTTTGCAACTGCTTCTGGTTCAGAATTGCGTAAATCGTTCGGACCACAGTGTAGAAGCATTTGATCAGGTGCTTGAAGAATACTTGGTTTGCTGTAATGAACCATGTCACTTGTACGGGCGCCTGAAAAGGCTTTAACAACCACACAGTGTCCAGCTGCTTTACTGATATCCCATCCTTTCTGGTGCTTGACCATTGAATCGCAGACTACGATTGAAGTTTTTTGTTTACGATTTTTTTGTTGTTGTATAATATTTTGCTTTCTATGCACATGTCTTTCACCGGACAGAGAATGTTCTGTAGCATGATTTAGAGACTTAGAGGTTTCACTGCTGACACTAGAATCCGAGTTACAATTTGTGGTCATATCATTCTCATCCTGGAGGCCTTCGAATCTGTTTGTCAATGGAAGTTCGGACTCTTTGCTTTTGCGTAGTTGTAGGCCTATTAGGTCTTTCTTCGGGAGAGGATTTTTTAGCTTTGTTTGTCTCCTCGTGCATAACGTTGCTATGCCTGGGAATTTCATCATATTGTTGCATGACTAAAGTTAATGCAAGTCTTAGCAAATCCCTTTCTTCCTCGGCTTTAGATGTCTTTGTCTTAATATAATGGATAGTTCTATTGAGTTCTTCGACTTCAGCATTTTGTGCATTTTTTATCAACTGAATATTTTGTTGAAGTTCTTCACAATGTTTTTTGGTCACCAGTTGCTCTGATTCTAAACCATTTTCTTGTCTAAATGTAATTGATTCTATCTTTTTATTTAAAATTACTAAGTCGAGTTTAATACCTTCCAATTCGGTAGCTACAATCTGCACGGGCATTTGCAATGAGAGTCCATATACTTTGACATATTTAAATTCACAATCAATGATTGTGCACTGCTTTGCTGACTGTTTTCATGGTCATTCACATTTTTATCCAGAGTAGGACTAACTTGATCCAGAGTAGGACTAATTTGATCCAGAGTAGGAATAACTTGAGTCGATTGTAGAGGACTCAAAGATGAAGGGGACGCCTGTTGTTGATGTGTTAATGGCGGTGGACACGACTGTTGTTTAGCTGTCTCAAAAACTCACCGCTTCTTTCTACATTGTCATAACATTGCTTGTTAAACTTTCCTTTAAAATCGGACCATTGTTGCCTTGGAACAACAGAGTTTGTTGCTTCTTGAAGTACCATGTAGCCATGACATTGAAGTTAGTACATTTGAACTTTTTCGAGTTTCCTCCTGGTGATATGCACTTGCCCTTTAGGCCTAACTTTTCTTTAAAGAATAATTTTAATGCTTCAAGATCACTTGACCATTTTAAATGCTCACCTTTGTATCCTAAATTACATAATGCAATATCTTGAGGCAATAGATCTTTATAAAACTGAATAACACTAAAATTAGTGGAGTCAGAAAATTTGTGATCGCTCGCCATGACTCTTGGACTTATGAAAGAGTAAATGATACACAAACACATCAATCTTAATTTTTTAATGCAAAAAATTGATATAAATATTAATAAATACTAATTAATGTTGCAAATATAAATATGAGAAATTGGTTATACTAAACATTACAAATCAATTATAGTTTACACCTATTGTGCCAAATTAATCGTTCTACCTACATCCAATGCCATATGATGCATCCTACTTTATTATTTTGCTCTGTCTAACTCCAGACAATTTTACTTGTCAAGGGGAGAATGCTGGCTCTGAATGTGTTAACTAGCCTACCTTCCAATATATGTGTCTAGCTAACCCATTGAATCGCATTGCGCCCTACTTTATTATTTTATTCTAAATATGCCAACACAGCAGCTTTTGCAGTTAATTATTAACCTTTCAATGACCAACACTCATTTTGATGAGTAAAATCATCTGATAATTAAATATCAAAGTGCTGAAAGTGGGGATTGAGTGTTACATAACAAACAATAAGTATGATATTTATTAAATGTTGTTGCTTTTCTTTTGAATTACATATCGCTCAAAACTTGCTACTAAATTTTTAAGAGAAACATCAGCTTTCTGATTGGACACTTTAAGGTATAATATATATATTCTATCCTTAAAATATATAGTATATATCTTATACAAACTATTTAGTTTTTTATATACAGCATGCTGGGTTTTACTGCATGTATACAACTGCGGTGGTGCTGTGTCTCTGGGGACGAGGATGTGATGAACATTCGATGACATCCGAAATCTGCGAAATAGTGATTATAAATCTTTTTAGTTAATGATAGTTGACATTATGTAATATTGAGTAATACACTTGTTTTCTCATTAATGCATTGAGTCGTTATTATCGCAGTCAATCGTACTTTACATTAATACTACTGTGGCATCCAGAAAACTCTTCTTTGCCCCTCTCTGTGGACCTGCTCACGGTGCTGCATCCTGCACAAGTAAGGAGCTGAAACAAAATCATAATAACTATGAAATAAGCATAAAACATACTACGAATAGAATGCTTCCATCTTAAAGTTGCAGAGTTTGTTTTATACTTTATTTCATGAAGTTATCGGCTGGCCGTTTCCAAATGGATTTTAGAAAAACACCATCCATACTCTGTGTTTTACAGTGCATACCTTGCAAGGCCTTTCATCCCGTTTTCAGGCCCCATGCACCATTATTCTCTTGAGCAACACAGTCAGGAAGTACATGTAGTGGTGTTGTCTGCGCCCATCCAGCCAGGACGCACTGCTCTGCGAACATCCAGCGTTGCAGAATGGCCTCCGTCTCTCCTACCCAAACGCTGAGAACGGCAGACGTCCATACTGGTTGACGTCAAGGAGAAGTTGTTCTTCATCACCATCTTGCCGCAGTCGCCTCATCCTCGATTCCAGCCACTGTCTTCCTTGCTCGGCATAATGTATTAGGCAGGCAGCCTCGGGACAGACCTAGAATGAGATGAGTCATGCGCATGTAATATTTACCTTACCCAGCTGAGGGTGGCGGCACACATCTTATTTCATTATAGGGGTGCACCGGATTTGGAATTTTCGAATCCGGCCGGAACTGGATTTGGACAAAAATTCCAGCCGGAGTTGAGATCAACCGGTGATGGGGACAATTGGAATAATTTAGTATTCAAAATGGCGGTTTATGTTTTTTACTATTTTTAGTTAGTGTCAGTTTAGATTTTTGATTGTGTTTAAACCTTTTTTAACTATCTTCTTGTTAATAACTTAATATTTTATAATAATGTAAGTGTTTTTTAAACTTCAAAGCTGCCAAATTGATGGTTTATCCCATTCTTGGTGAATTTTTTAAGGCGAAAACAGAAATTTAAATCTGGCCGGATTTTCTCCAAATACGTCCGGATGCCGGAAAATTTGTTAAATCCGGCCGGATTTTAAATCTGGTGGTGCACCCCTATTTCATTATGCACGGGTGCTGCAAATAGTACTATACTAGGCGTGCGTTGTTACCTCATGGGTGTCATAACCAACAATTCTGCATCTATGTTGTGTGCCAGGCAGTTGTTCACGCCCGCCAATCTTGCATTCAATATTTTGCAAGAGCAAAGTAGACAGTGCTTTGTTCACTTCGACATCACAGTCATCCAGTGAAAACGATCGTAACTCTGCTAAAACCATCTCCTCAGGAAATTATGTCTCCAGATGCAAGCGCTGCACCTTAAAAAAATAGTACCATATTAGGTATTAAAATAATTAATGCACTGTGTTGCTGCAAGATATGGATCGATCTTATAATGTATGTGAAAACTTACTTGTGCATCTGTGCCTGAGCTGCAATGACAGAGTGTGGTACTGGGTCGCTATTATCTACAAGTTGCCTGCACAAACTGATTATGTCTTTCACTCCACCAGGGCGAGACCCTGCTGCATAGCTGATATCGAGTAATGCCAACCATGGCATTCCTGGGCTTCACGGTGTCCTCTGCTCTGCTATCCACCTGGATACATGGAAATGCCTTTGGTTGGCAATATCACCGGTGACACTGCTTGGTGAGGTTCAGGTGGATAAGGAGGATTGGGAACTTGGGTTGAGGGCGGCCATTTCCCACATGGACCAGAGCACAGGTGGCCCAATCTTACCCTGTGTTATTAATTTATTATGTTATATCTTTATATAAATAGTATATTGAAAATCATTGATTTTCAATATACTATTTATATAAAGATATAACGTAATAAATTAATAACACAGGGTAAGATTGGGCCGCCTGTGACCAGAGGTGCCTGATGAGATCTTGTTCAAGGCCTTCGGCATGAGGAGGTAGAACCAGTTGCATGTTAGACAAGGTAAGATGTTGTTCCATTGTTCTTAATTGTAGGTGCGGCTCTACCATGTGCGCCAAGTCAGCTCTGCAACCACATTATTGACGCCCATCTCCTCTCCGTCCAAGCAGTGCTTCCATTTTCAGAAAACATAATTTCCTTCCAACTGTTCAAAATTTCCTTTTTTTTTACAAAATTTCCTTGCAATAAAATTTTTGAATTTTACCCTAATTTAAAACTGATTCTATAGTAATTTATCTCAAATAACAGGGTATTTGTTGTTCTAGAAGGAACATAGACGTTGCAGGGGCTAAATTATCAAAGGGGAGAGACAAAGAGTTTACCTAGATATTAACATGAAGGAGAATAACCAGGGGGTCCTCCAGAAAATTTTCAGATTTTGCATCTCACAGGATATTGCCGTATTTTTAGGATTTTTTAGAAGTAAGGCAAATTCCTTTGCATTTCCTTCAATCTTCCAAAATTTCCTTCAAATTTCCTTCAGATTCGAATTTCGAAACAACTTTCTTCAACTAGTTAAAATTTCCTTCAAAATGGAAGTGCTGCATCCAAGTTGCCTTCGTCGTCTTCTCAGGTTGTACGACGGTCTTCCACCATCTGCACCACCATCTCCATCTCCACCACCATCTCCACCACCATCCGCACCACCCCCTGTTCTGCAGCTGTCGCCCCATGCCTTAAGGTCAAAGGTGTCTACCAACTTTCTATGTGCTCTCGGTCCAATGTCCTGGACTTGTAACAACATGATGGGATTCTTGTGAGAGTCAAGCTACGTGACAAGAAACCCAACATCTGTGTACAAAGAGAGTGTGTTTCTATTGCAGAACCCACCAGCCAGCAATAACCAACAACACGCCATCATCAAAGCGACTGCAGAAGCATTCTAACAAGCGCAACACATCCTACACCACTGCCACAACATTCCCTCGCCCTCACCAATAGTCCAAACACCATTGCTGTTCCATCTCCCTGTGGTTCTTTGTTCTGCACCAATTCAACTCTGTCAGCCTCTCTACATCTCCCCTATACACGCTCGAAGAGGTGATGGCCATGGCTGTCGGTCCCTGAGTCCCGTCGTCCTTTTGCACAACGCAGCAGCCCATGTGTAGGTCGTCATGCCAGTTGTGTTCAATCTCATCCAGGTAATGCTTGTATGATGCCGTGTCCAAGCGGATCGCAACAGTGTCTTCTCCATTCAACAACACCTTCATTCTATCAAGTATTCAACACCTATCAAGTATTCAACACCTTCATTCTATCAACAACACCTTCATTCTATCAGAGAGAATGGAGAATGGAAAAGTGCTGCTTTGGATCCACAGGTAAATACTAAAATGTTAAATATATCTGAAAACTAGTAAGAACACTAAGAACCTGTGAACCTGACTAAGTCATGTACGACCATGTTCAACAAAAGACACATAGATAGATGGTGTTTATTCCACTCTCTTGCAGAAAATACTGAATTAACAAGTGGTAAATAAAACAGTTAAAATACAATTTAAATGTCATTACATTATATATCATTATATATACACTCGATGAAGGATATAAAACTAATGATAATAAAACAGAAACTTATTTTAGTCAGCTATAGTTAAAATTTAACCTAGTTGCAGTCCATCTCATACTTAAATGTAAAAAAGGATTCAGTCCACTTGGCTTTCCATATCTTTCTTTCATAATGATATTGGCCAGATCTTAGGTTGTATCGCACTGTTCTCTCTTCTAATTTTGACCGTAGAAATGACAATGGGTGTTCATTCACAGTGCACATTTCTGACATCAGTTTTCTACACGTTCTCCTTCGATCAGCCAATAGAGACTCCTTAGTAAGCAGGAGTGCCTCATTGTACGTACAATCAGGATATATTATACAAATATCCTGGTATGTTTTGCCACACTTGCACTGCATATTCAAGAATTGGTCTAACAGTACTCTTATAAGAATAACTGACGGTTTTGCACCAGCCCATTTCATAAGTCTAAGGCCGTATAAACATTTGCTACCTTTCAAGACGATATAATCAATGTGATTATTCCATTTTAGGTCATCACTAAGTACAACACCTAATAGCTTATAGGTTGAAACCCGTTCAATCTCTTGATCACCGATAAATATTGGATTCTTTACAATATTCGGGTTAAGCATAAAGTTGAATAGCATTTCTTTGCATTTTCTTGGATTAAGTTTCATCATTTGGATGGAACAGAATTGATGGATGCCTCTAACGGTAAGGTCTAAAATACTAATCGAGTTTCTTTAACCAAAAATGATGATGTCATCGCAAACAATACCAGCACCTTCGATACCACTTGACTTGTTGGATGACATCTTGAAAGACTTTGGCAGCGGATGACATACCAAAAGTTAAGCAGGTGTAGTGGCAAAGGCCTCTGTGCATGGAAAACGTTGTGATATAGCGGCTTTCGGGTGTGAGTTCGAGTTGGTGGTAACTAGAGTTCAAATCAATTTTAGAGAAAACAGTGGCACCATTTAAATCATGAATTAGGTCATCAATAGTCAGTGTAAGATAGGGGTGCACCGGATTTCAAATCCGGCCGGATTTAACAAATTTTCCGGCATCCGGCCGGATACCGGATGCCGGATTTAAATTTCTGTTTTCACCTTAAAAAATTCGCCAAGAATGGGATAAACCATCAATTTGGCAGCTTTTAAGTTTAAAAAACACATATTATTATAAAATATTAAGTTATTAGCAAAAAAATACTACTTAAAAAAGGTTTAAACACAATCAAAAATCTAAACTGACACTAACTAAAAATAGTAAAAAACATAAACCACCATTTTGAATACTGATTTATCCACAATTGTCCCCATTACTGGTTTATTTTAAATCCGGCAAATCCTGGCGGAATTCCGGCCGGAATTTTTGTCCAAATCCGGTAAATCCGGTTCCGGCCGGATTTAAAAATTCCAAATCCGGTGCACCCCTACTGTAAGATGACGTTCACGAAGGATCACACAATTGGGTTGGGGAATATTGATACAAAGGCGAATCTCATCAGGGTTCTTCGGTTTTGGTGTCACAACGAGAGGGGACACCCGAGGAGTTGGGCCATCAACCGGTTCTATAATACCCTGGTGTTCAAGTTTGTCAAGTTCAGTATCAAGCTTTTTGCAAAGGTAGAACGGAATTCTCCGATGAGGTTGCATAACGGGGTACGGAGGGATCGATATTTCGTGGAGATATAACATAATGAAAGCTGATTATTCTGTGGAGATTTTGTGATGGCGTGATAAGCCTTTTCATCAATAACATTAATGCTGGCGCTGGAATCAATCAACACTTGAAGTGGTACATTTGCAATCATAACCTTGGCCTTCGGGGTGGTTAAATTACTGACTTGGGAAATAGCTACTGTGAAAAGATACTCATCATCAGAGGTGGGGTATTGTTGAGTATCGGTAACATGGCGAATCTTGCGTGAAGGGGGTTGATGTGGAAAGGAGTTAGGAGGGGTGGTTGAAAACGAGTGTTAAGGATGATTCATGAAGTGTGCGTCGACAAAGGTGAGATGAGGAGCAGTTGAGGATTATCTGCTATTTGATTTCTTTCTCAACAGAAGTAAATTCGCAAGTTGAGGCCAGTTGGCGCAGACAAGTGGTAAATTGATTGAGCGTCTCGGTTGTTGACGAGCTTGATGAAAGAGGAGGTTTCATAATCAACATTGTGGCGTAAAATGTTCGGTTAGGCGGTTCATCGCTTTTTTGTAGTCTTTCTCGTCACCGGTATCCATTAAGGTCTCGAATATATCAAATGCTGACGAGCCAATATAGTGCAAAAGAAGTGTGTCTCATCATCGATATCCATGGCAAGAAGAAAATTTTCAAAGAGTTTTTTCCATTTAGTCCAGCGTTGACCGGTCGTGGTGGGGTCGTCTTTAACATTGAACAGAGGAAATGGTGGTAAAGATGAGGCCTTAGCGCATGTGGAGATATTTTGATCCTCGTTGCCAATGTAGTGTTCTTATAGAATGATAATACGAGGCATGCTCTTTGAGTGGTTATAACAATACTCAATTTAATATCCATGGAATGCTAGCTATATACAAGTGACGTCACATAAGTAATGACGTCAGGTTATTACACACACCACAGCAGAAAGGAGACTGCCACCTATCGTGCATTTTAAAACTTTCATGTAGGCAGTAAGGACATGTAGGCAGTAACTTGTTCTTCCGTTTGACCAGTCACAGATTTTAGAGCTCCCTTGATTATATTCCTAATAGCTTAATTATGGCTACAAAGAAACTAAGGGAAGAAAACGAACTCCTACGATCGGAGATCGAAGGGTTAAAGAACCAACTATACAAGATAAGCGAAGATTTGAAAACACAACAAGCTACTGCAGCATCAAAGTCAAGCAGAACCGCTGAAGCGAAACAGGCAAAAGATACGATCGAACGAACGAACTCTGAGGAACGAGCAGAGGCTGTTGTCTTTATGAGCAAACAATATGATGATCTAGAAGTATTCCGTAAGCAAGCGACGCAAGATATTCAACAGATCACAAAAAAATTGGATTCAATCAGTAAAAAATGTGATGAGATTACTGAGGCCATCGAACTGGCCAAACAATATAGCTACCAATACAACATTAAGATCATGGGCGTACCGCAATTAAACGAGAAAGAATCGGCTGAAACTACAGCAAATCTTTGTATCAAGCTGTTTACGGCTATGGGCGTAACTGATGTATCTTTACAGGACATAGACATTGCACATTGTGTCCAATCTAGAAGACCTTCACAAAATTCCAACCCAATTATATGTAAATTTGTCCGTCGACTAGCTAAAGAAAAGATTATGGCGGCTCGGAAACATGCATTAGATAATATCACACCTGATCAGCTTGGTATTGAATTGGCCTATCCTTCAACTACACGAATTAGCATGTTTGACCATTTGACACCACGCCTACAAAACCTTCTGTATGAAACAAAAAGGTATAAAACGAGCAAGGGTTATAAGTTCTGCTGGGCAAGAAACAGTCAAGTTTATTTAAGAAAATCAGAGAACACTGGAGTAATCCGTATAAAAACACTGCAAGACCTGACCAACCTAATTGAACAGGAGTCATTAAGATAATCTGTTAACAATACCTCAGCTAAGTACTTAATTTTTCTTTGAATTTTAAATGATGAGTAGAACAGAAATCCATATTAATAGAACTATCCTGGCTCAATTACCTTTCTATGGTGTATATAGTGATGATGTTTTTATCGATCACTGTACCAGTGAAAGGTATTTGAACAAATTTACTAGCCTGTATGATCTAGACGTATTCAATCTTAATATTGAAACAGACGCTGATATTAATCCGGATCGAAATGCAATGAGCAACCATATTAAATGTAAATATTATTCTCCAGAGAGCTTTACTAAAATTGAAAAGGATCCATACGGCTCAAGTGATAGGCATTTTTCTTTTTTTCACAATAATGTATGTAGTCTGCGCAGAAACTTAGAACATTTGCAAACTCAAATATTGGATGAGCTTGATTTTTCATTTAGTGTAATAGGCATTACAGAAACGTGTATCAAACAAAACAATTTTAATGATTTCAACTATAATATTACTGGATATTCATTTGAATTTGTACCAACGCCTCTTGCTGCTGGAGGTGTTGGAATGTATATTAATAATCGATTTAATTATGTGGTCATTGAAAAGGCAATTAACCTAGCTTACCAAGCACTTTGGATTGAAATTGATATTCCAAAGAAAAGAAATATCATATGCTCAGTTATATACAGGCAGCATAATTTGCCTGAGGCGTTTCAAACATACTTTGAACAAAAATTAGAATATTATACCTCAAAAGGCAAGCATGTAGTTATCATGGGTGACTTCAACATAGATCTTTTAAAAATTGACCAATGCAACTATGCACATAATTTTATGCTATCTTTACAAAGTTGCTCGATGATCCCTAGCATTGATAAGCCTACACGTGTCCACAGAAATTCATCCAAGCTAATTGATAACATATTTATCAATAACCCTGATAATATATTAGCTAGTGGGAATATAATATCTGATGTGAGTGACCACTTTTCACAATTTTGTATTTTAGATTCTATAGCTAGCGTGAGGCAGAATATTTTTAAACACAAATATCGTGACTATTCACAATTTTCCGAAACTCTGTTTAATAATGAGCTCTCAGAAATAGACTGGGAGTCGATTTTAATGAATTCATCAGATAACCCAAACAAGGCATTTTCGACTTTCTTTAATAAATTAAACAAAACTCTAAATAAACATGCACCGCTTAAAACTATTTCAAAACGTAAACTGAAACAACCAATCAAACCATGGATAACGAAAGGGATAAGACGATCAATAAAGATTAAGAATAAGTTATTTCACTCTAATAATAACACAAAATACAAGTTATATCGTAACTATCTTGTAACTTTAATTCGGTCAAGTAAAAAGTTGTATTACAGTGATTATTTTAACTCCTATTACAATAACATGAGTAAAAAGTGGGAAGGAATAAGGGAAATACTAGGGCGCAATAGCAAAACTAAAAAGAATATCAATGCTGTTCGACAAGATTCAAATGCCCAATTAACATTTGATCCCACAAAGATATCAAACATAATAAACCATCATTTCGCTTCTTGTGGTCAACGATTAGCTGCAAAAATACCTCATTCTGAAAAACATTATTCAACATATCTTCCTGACCAAATCATGTACAATTCCGCCAATGTTTCCCAACAACAAGGGTCTTTTGCTTTTATCCCAGTAACAGCTCGAGATATTGAACTTGAAATTAAAACATTACCTGCCAAAAAGGCTGAAGGCCTGTATTCGTGCCCTTATCGAATCTTAAAAAGTGCCCAACATGTTATTAGCAAGCCTTTAGCAGATATCTTTAATTGCTCCATTGAAACTGGAATATATCCTAGCAAACTTAACAATTTACAAACCTGATGACGAAACTGACCCAAATAATTATCGCCCAATATCTCTTCTATCCTCATTCAATAAAATTTTTGAAAAAATTATGTATAAACGCTTACAAAGTTATCTAGCTGAGAAAGAATTTTTCTGTGATTCACAATATGGTTTCACCATTCAACCCAACATGCTATTCTTGATATGGTAAACAACATTCAACCCAACATGCTATTCTTGATATTATTAACAAAATTCAAGATAATATGGATAGAAAAATGTACTCCTGTGGTATATTTATTGACCTAAAAAAGGCATTTGACACGGTTGATCATGATATTCTGTTGGGTAAGCTAGATTATTATGGTATTAGAGTAGTAATCAGTAACTGGTTTTCTTCTTATCTTAAAAATCGCACGCAAACTACTTCAGTTGGAAACTGTGTATCTAACAAAGAAACTACCTTGTGTGGAGTACCCCAAAGCTCAGTTCTTGGACCTCTACTCTTTTTGATCTACATCAATGATATTTGTGAATCATCTGAGATTTTCAAATTCTTTCTTTTCGCTGATGATACTAACTTATTGTATGCTGATAAAGACCTAAAAATGCTTGAAACAGTTGTCAACGCTGAATTAAAGAAAGTCTGTGAATGGCTTGCAATAAACAAACTCACCCTTAATATAAGTAAATCAAATTTTGTAATTTTTCGACCATATCAGAAGTCATTGAATTTCCAGCCTGTAATTAAAATGTTTGATAATGATACCAAACAATATACATCACTTGAATGCAAAGAATATGTTAAGTACCTTGGAATTATTATCGACTGTAACTTGAACTGGAAGCATCACATAAATTATATTACATTAAAGATTAGCAAAACTGTAGGAATCATTTCTAAATTGAGATATTACATCCCAAATCATACCTTGTTAGATATTTATAGGTCATTGATTTCACCATATTTAACATATGGTGTAGTTGCTTGGGGAAATGCTGCTAAAGTACATATTCAAAAACTTCTTGTTTTACAAAAGCGTGCATTACGACTCATGAATTTTAAATCATTTCAAGATCACGCAATTCCTCTATTCCTTTCTACCTACATTCTTCCTGTAACTATGATCTATGTTAAAGAATCTGCTTACATGCTCTACAATATATTAAAAGGGGATGCGCCTGAAGCACTGCATAAATTATTTACCAAAACGTCTAATTATCATAACTATGATACAAGAATGGTTTCAAAAGATAACTTATATATCAATTCTTCTCGTCTGGAATTACAAAAGTGTTCATTTTCCAGAGTCGGTACTTTAATTTGGAATAGCATTGATCTCAATCTTCGCTCATCTCGTAAACAGACTTTTAAATCTAAAATACATCAAGCTCTTTTAACCATACTTCAAGATCAAAATGACTATGTTGACGTACCCATGATAATTGAAATGCTGCCCAATGTAACCGCGATATAATTTTCCGCTCATCATAACTTTCTAATTGCTTTCAAAAAGAATATATTTGTGTCATGAATAATATTTTTCATTTAAAAATTATCATAGCCAATCGGAATCTAAACTCTCGTTCTGTAAATAATTCATTTTACTTCTTCTCAATATAAATCAATATATATAATATTATTTAATTAGATTCATTTCCTGCCGCGATTAGCTTGCTATTGCAGGATTTGAATCTTGTATTTTGTCATGTATATTATTCAAATAAAGTTGTAAGTTGTATTGTATTGTATACCTTTGCAACAATAGTCTGAACTGTGGATGTTCCCAAGCCAACCAATTTGGAAGTGGTATAGTAGTAAATGCCTCTCGCGAGACGATAACGGAAAATAACAAATGGCATTCTGGTGCGATAGCATCTTCAAGTATGGACAAATTTTGCCCAGAATAAAAGTGAATGTAGCTTTTGATGTTCTAAACGTTCAGCAGTGCATGAGTTCCATACATGTTTCCCACCAACCATAATTTCTCTGTAGTCATGGCTTGAGCAATGAAAAATTAATTGATTTCTATTGGATGGGCAGGAAGCCTAATAAAGGAAGCCTCCTCGCCACAAGGTGAGCTAATAATAGAGCCTGATTTATGTCGACTTCATGTGTGATTTGCACAAAAGAATTGTGCTAATCTTCTATTATACATCTTGCAAAATAATTTATTTTGATTTTAATTCAAAATCCATGCACTTGTCCCAGACACTCAATCTAAGTAACATTTATTTAAGCATGTTATCTGAATCCCTGCCACTTTTATGTCACTCAATGACATACAATTAAGTTCTGCAAACGTTTGCTGAATTAGTTTAAGCTAAGTTATATATATTATAAATTTAAGTTAATGGGCAATGCTGTCCTCAAATTTAGTCTAATTTATATGACAATCGATTTGAATATTTTACATGCGGTACAAAGGTCACAGACCCACAGCTGTCATTTGTATCAAAGGTCATCTTTGTATTGGCAAACCATACACGTGCACATCTCATGACCAAGCAGATAAACCGCGGGCGAAATGAAAATTTAACTACCTTTGATCTGGTATAAAATTCTGGCATAACATTTGCCAGAACGATATATTTTCTGTTTGTAATGCAATAGAGTTATATTTCACAATTTGCATGATTTTCGAATCGACTCAAAGTTCAAAGTTCAAGCAGAATCAATTTTAGAGTACTCGTTGTATATTTGGGAATGCATTTTCATCCTAACCTAATTTTATAATTCCTTTGGTTAAAATCCAGTAGTGGTTAGAATTACATAACCTATAACTGAGCAAAGGCTTGGAAAGAGAGCCCATGTATGCAAGAAATATTAATTATAATTTTCCATGCTGTGTAGTTGGATGATTTGGGAGCATTTTAATTTAAAATAATAACTCGGCAGTCAGTTTTCACACACACATTTGGCACTATATATATCATATATGTTTGTTTACCTATAATATACTATTACTATATAATCTAGCTATAATTCTGTTTCAACTGAGTTTGAACTTAATTTCCACCCAACCTCGTACCCAGAGTCTGGCCAAAACTTTGACGCATTTGTGCTTTTCAATGGAACAAGACGCCTGCTCAGGCATTCGCACTTCACTCAAAATAACGACAGTGTGATGCATGCCTGGAATATGAGAGCAGTCACATAAGCAATATTGCTCGTTCTCGAGGGCAAAAATTTAGCTATTGCTACCAATACAATTTAGACCAGCTATGAAATGGAGACAGTGATAGGCTACATGGCATCTCCAGTGCTGTAATATCATAATTATATAGCGCTACTATCTATATACTTTGTAGTATACTTTAATAATTCAATGTTGTGTTGCATTGCAATTGAATTTTCTTTTCTTGAAGAAAATACAGTAGAGACAGTTGTATATTGATGATGTACTGTACTCTAAAAATCACGATGCCGATATATAAAATCAGTCAATACTCGATAGACACAATACTCGATAGTCAATGTTCAATAAAAATGTCATGTGTGTTTTACAATAGTTTAAATAGACTGTAAAAGCTTGAATATTTTTATAATGAACGGTAAAATAAGACCACTGACTGGCACCGTGTATATTTATTTATTTTATCAGTATTGCAACGCTTTCGATCTGTGAGGGAAACACAATGATAATACAGTATAAACAATAAACATTGTTGCCAATTTCATATCTGTATAATAAAACTAAGGATTTCAAATAATTCAAAACGTCTGTAGTGTAGACAGGTGAGGACCCAACCAATGCAATACCGAATAAACCAAGAAACTGTACTATATAAATACTTTCCTTTACGATACGTTGAAAAATTCAAGGAAACTGCAACAATATTAAACAAAAAAGTCAAAAATATGTTCTGTCTGTTATACGTGACTGCCATTTCACGATCGTTTTCCCGACCGGAAAACAGACAAACGGTATTATTTTAATTAATACACTTTCTCATTCGGGAAGTGTAACAAACTTTTATGCCAACATAGGCTCTATTCCAAGATTTATGTCTCACAACTGGAAATGCTCTAATCCTCTATGCTTAATTGGTTACTTCACCAAGCAAACAATTTGGATAGACAAAGAGTTCGGCAAATACTGGGTCTCCTCAAAAACACTTAAAACTGAGTGAAAGAATAGATGAATTTAAAAAAAAGTAAAATAAATAAAATTGCCAAGATAGAGCTTTGTTTGTCGCGTTACCAACGCTCCTATTGAGAAGTTGTAACATAGAAGCTTTGTGGGGAAGCTGCTGGTAAATTGTCTTGGCCCCATTCAGGTTTCCTGTATTGCAGGTTTTTCCTGGCCTCCCTGACTATCCAGCTGTAGTATAAGCGATGGTAATTCTCAAACATGTACAAGCCTTACTATCATCTGGCAAAAGCTGTCCTCTATATGAATACAGCTGTTGTAGGAGTGGGATTGTTCGTCTATGGGGAATACGCTCAAGTGTCAGATACACTTTATTGTATTTGTGGGGTTGAAGTGCTTCCAAAGGTCACCTTCATGCCCATAGACTCATTCAATGTAAATATAATCGGCCGAGTTATAGGAACTGTCCAAGGGACCCTTACCCCTTGGTTCAGGTTAATAAGGTCAGAGGGGGTCGCTACCCTTCTGGCATGTGCTCTGGGGACCCTTACCCCCAGGGCAGCCCTAGGGACCATTACCCCTAGGGTTATCAGAGCGGGCCTTATATATACCCCGCAGGATGAAATATAAGGCCATAAAGAGTCTATTGGGTTAAATATACATATAATGTGACACTTATTGTAACAGGAGTACTTCACCCCCATAACCCATTCTCCCACACAAAAGCTGTCTGTGTCTACTCTTAATTCTTAGCTCAGTTAGCTGGCAGAAGAGCAATTGTTCCATTAATGTCAGAACATTTGATTGTTTACGCTTTTTCTTGTGTTTGTAATGAATTAGGATGTAATTCCCTAATATTTGCATTTATAGATAATTATAATAACATAACAATCATCCAGCTTTTTATGAGAGCACTGATTTTGTATGAATCCAGCTTGTTTATTGGTAATCATATTTTAAAATGTTTAAAAACACTTATCTCTATAGTCATGCCCAGAATGTGATTAAAACAGCCTGTGGCTACGAGAAAATGTGCAGGCGAAGAATGGTGGCATCATATTTAAGGTGAAACCGTGAAAGAATTGGAAACAATTAGAAACAAAATCACACATCAATGACAGACAGAAAATGGAATTGTGTGTTAGTGGTTTGCCATGCTTATCCAAGCATTATAAAACTAGAAACCTGATTCAATGGCATTCGTGATTCAACTAGATTATCATCAATTAAGCCTGGTTTCCATGGCACCAACCTTCTGTGGGAATGTCGCCCTAAACAAAACTAAAAGCCCTAACATTCTTACTTCCCATTTTAAGGCTGATCCATCACAATTGTGACATCATTATCTTAACACCTTGTAAACACACATTGGGGCACACAGTGTGCACATATGGCACAGAAGGATTTGCACAAAGCTTGATTGGAACCAGCTCTTCTGTTTGATCGTCACATGACAGGCCATTGTGGATCTTTTTGAGAGATCACACCTGTCAAAAATGCATGCAAAAGCACCAATATGCTTCAACTTTAATCCTGTTTCTACTAAATTTCTCACGAACATAGAACATATCATTATTACAAATTGTATGTTTTTTGTTTTTGGAATTGCTACTTTTTGGCGATAAAATTATGTCACAAACTTGGCGCCAAAAATTTTAAAATAAGTTATTGGTGATTTTGTGCATATATTTAGAAGAGCAGACTAAGAGTATCTTAAAATTGAAGTCAGTTTCTGCTGGCGGTATAATATTTGCCAAAATCAGAATAAAATCATGGCTAGAAATCTCAGACAGTCAGTGTTTCTGTTCGCGGGCGCAAAAAATGTTCCATGTGTGTGTGTGACTTGTAGTAAACATAAAAATCGACAATGTCTTTTTACAAAGAGTTGAATAACTTAAGCACAGCTGATTTTGATGAATATTCAACGAGAACCAATATTAAAAGTCCGTAAAGTCATCACACGAGTTGTACGTTCGTAAATTTATATGCTTCTGTTCATAACTATACTCTCATATTTTCTCGGCAATCTCTGGTGACAAATGTGTTTTATCAAAGATATAAACGCTGAAATATATTGAAATTGTATTACAGGCAGATTATGTAAAATGGAAAAATTATTCCAGCCTGGAAAACACTTGGGAGCCAGAGGAGAACCTGAATGCTGCTGCAATAAGGTAACATTGCTTTGTTTTAAAGTTTATTAACTTTAGCTGTTAACACGATTATAAACATTATATGCAAATAAGAAAACAACTCGGGAACACTGTAGAATTTGTTGTTTTTATATACAGACTGGCGGCTTTGTGCTAGTTAGACTGTTGGTCAAGCTCAACCTCATCGCCATGGTCTTTCTTCTTGAAAGGGAGCTATTCTTAAAATGTATTTAATATTTTGTATTTCACTTCAGAGCTTTTGAAAACCCAGCACCAGCAGAGGATATGATTCAGGATGCAAGGGATTCCTTGGCATGCGGCATCCTGGAACAACTGAAATTAAAAAGTATGCTGCCAACAGTCATTCCTTTTCGGCATGATGTATTTCGCTAGAGGGAGATCAGCAATGAAAGAGGTGCTGTTCTCTTGGAAGAGTCAGATTTGCAATTTCCCAGGGGATTGGGACAAGATAGAGGACTCTATAGGAGATGGCTTGAAGATAGAATTTGCAGTCAAGCTTCAACCATTCCTCTCATGGAGCCCTAAAACCTACATCCTTAAGGATGGTCAAGTTGTTGTGCACCCCAGGTATCGGCCTGAGAAACTGAGTATCTCAATTTGTAAAAATGCTTTTAGATGATCTTATAATTACTGTATATATTATTAATTTATTTTTTTAGAGTAATACCCTGTACATAATATGCTTAACCCATTTCTGCCAAAGACTTAGGCACAACTTTTACCAAACCCCAAGAGAGTGTCACTCTGAGAAACTTATTTAATTAAAGGCACACAATCACTGGTTGAGCGATTTTATTTAAATAGTGTGATATTGGCCAATTACAAATCAACAAACTTGAATTTGTTCCAGAACTATTGATTCAAGTTTAAATTTTGAACATATCCTAACATATCGTACTAAATAGCATCGCTCAAACGGTGCCTGTGTACCTTTAAAGTTTTACATATGTTAATTAATTCTGCTGCTTTTGGTAAGCTTGCCTCGACAGTATTGATATTTAATAAACATCAGCATTTGATTCTGTGACAAAACATGGCCTGTCTCGGCCGAAATGGGTTAATTCCAACTAACCAACTAGTATTATATTTTGTTGATTTTTAATTTATAATGGATTATATATAAATGTATGCAAATATGGTATTTCAACTGTCCCTTCTTCTTTTGTTTTTAATCTCAACTTCCTAGTAATTATTATCCTTTTTGTTGTATGACCTCCTTGTTCGCTTGCTTCCGTGCAATTCCCACCATCTAAACTCTAGTTGGAGGACATTGTTATTTGATTTATGTAGAATGACACTCCTTGCCACATCATTGTTTTTCTCAACCCCCTGGCTGGTGAAAAATTTAACAGAATGATACTTTTTCACAAAAACAGGTACATGATACACAAGTGCATGCATGTATGGAGTTACTTCTGCTCTTCTATATCCTTTGTGAATAGAGGAGTCCCTTAATGAGGTAAAAAGTTTGATCCATTCTTTTGATTTTTCCAAACAATCATTACAAATCTCATCTGTTGTATGTTTAACAGTTATCATTTCGTAGATTTCATTAAAATGTTTTCATATTTTACTGACAACTTCACATGTACCCGGCATTAGACAATTGGCAAATTTGTCCACACCAAGCAGGCTTGTAAAGTCATATTGCCCAGATCGCCTCCCATCTTCATTTTTTCTTTTCCCAAATGTCAAAACTGACCCCACATGACCTTGTTGCTGAAGTGTTGTAAGATGAGTGTTACTTCTTTCGCTTTTTTTTTTGTTAAAATGTTCTTTCTGATCCCAGGAAATTGCTTCCTGGATAATATTATTTAACAAAACATCCATTACTCATAGTAACAAGTGTAACTCATCTAGTACAACATAATCTAAATCAATATTAATATGTGGCTTATGGTCACAAGAGAACTTGTCCTGTGTACCCTTTTTCTCTGCCATGTTTATGATTTCTTGCAGCGTGCGTTGTGTGTTTGATTGGGATAGAGTTATAATGAGTTAAGTCCTTGGCCATTTTCCATTGGTTATCCTTGTGGATTTTGCACCAAACACATGCAAAATTGGATGTTGCTGCTTTCATGCCCATCATAATTAATAAAAATTTTGTAGTCTCCCCCAGGAAAAACACAAGATTTAATCTTCAGTTATTGATGGTGATCTCACCCATCCGGATTAGATTGTTAATCTCCTGGAAAATCATCCCAAATGAGTCCTGTAGTGTTTCATAGCTTTCTGATCCCTTCACAATAGCAAATGTATGGTTTCCACTAGCAGACATTACATCATCTTGATTTTGAAGTAGTGAGAATGACAGCAAAATGAAACTGGAGTTTCTTGTCATTTGTGCCCCATCACCGGAGATTTTAACCTGGACATTCTCTTTACTCCAATCTACCTCGTCGTGTAATTTGATGAATTCATCAATCGGTGAATGATATTTGGGCACCATCAGCTTTACCCAGGGTAGGCACAACATTACTGATATTATTTAGTTGCCCTCTTCTCTGCTTGACAAGGTAAGACTTTGGCAGACCATCGATAA
This sequence comes from Paramuricea clavata, assembly GCA_902702795.2. NCBI lineage: Eukaryota > Metazoa > Cnidaria > Anthozoa > Malacalcyonacea > Plexauridae > Paramuricea > Paramuricea clavata. The sequence continues at coordinate 24,011 of CACRXK020003968.1, forward strand.
TCATTGTTAGTTCATGATAAAATGAGTCTCCAACACAAAATTTGTCCAGAAGAAACAATACTTGTTCTACTGTTTTTTGGTCATGACTAGATAAACTATCAAAACCCTTAGTACTGTTGTGCCTGATTAAACAAGATCGAACAGAAAAAACCGCCACAGAAAAGTAAAACAAACTTCGTCTACAAACACGCTTTATTTACTAAAATCACACACTCAATCACATTACAATTGTCTTTTTATATCCACTGTCGATTTGCATAACCTAATTAGATTTCACACCTATATAGTTTTATTGTTCTATTTACAAATTTACATAGTAACACATAATACACACATAACACACAATTCAGGGGTGGAAAAAAAATTTATTTTCTGGGACCGCAATGAAAAGTGGGAAAATTTTCTGTGAGTTGTCGACACAAATCCTGTATAATTTAAATTAATTAAAGACTAAAATTTTTCTATTGGCATATATTTAAGGTCAAAGTCATGGTCATGAAAAGGGCCTTTTTAATCATTTTTTTTTAAATGAAGGTCAAGGTCACCAAAAAAGGGGCATTTTAACACTTTTTATTTAAACATGAACTCCAATATCAATTTCGTATTATTTACAACTATACATCTACTTAAAATGTTCACTCTAAAATGTCTGGGTTTCTTCTTCTAATAGCTTGGATCCTGTTCCTCAACTGGTCCCGTGTGGCTGATGATTCAGGTACTCTTAGGCTAAAGGAACGACACACAGACACCCAGTCTATGCATCTCTGTTCTCCAACACGTCTGCCTCACTAGTTCGAGGAGGATGTCGTCAGAGTCTTGTGGTGGTGGTCGGTGAGGAGGGTTAGGGTCATGCTGTGCCAGAAGATCTAGGACCTGGACTATATCAGGTGGTGGAGGTCGTTGATTTAGTTTTCCGCTCTTACTTGCGTTCTGAATCAATAACTTCAGATCTCCATACACTCGTTTTTCGGCCATAGTAAGCTCTCTTTGCACGTGGTGGTTCATGACACCGTTTCTTGTTAGTATTGGCTGTACATTCACGTTAACCTTCGACTAGCTCACATTTATGATGAAACTTTGAGGGTGGAACATTTGGTGTTCTAGCAGGTGGTTCATGGCATTGGTCAGAAGCGTCATTCTGATGGGGATCTCTTTGCGCAAACCACTGACAAGGTTTGGCTTAGAGGTGAGGACATGGAGGATCGATGCCAGCCTCTGGGAGAGATTAACTCCTTGATGGGTGTTTATGGGCGAGGTGATGGGTTCAGGTTAGGCTTTACCAGAGGTAATGAAATCAACTGATAATGACACCGTGATAAAATTATCAAAATTTATGTAAAGTCATGCTAATTGTTATGAATCGTGATAATAGTTATGATTTTCCCTTTATTTAACCCAACACCATAATTGTTCAACTAACAAAAAACTAGATTACATAAATATTTAAAGCTCAAATCACGTGATCAATCGATGTTCCCCTAGCTATGTACAAACAAAACAGTTAATTATAAAATACTTGAGTTCATGCAATTATAAATGTCAATCTACTTATCTAATCAATCCAGATGTCTCTAAAACAGAAATTCCTGCAATTCTTAATTATATTTTTACCACAGTATCTGACACTAATAAAGTCATTTGTTACTGTTACTACTTCCTATAGAAATAAAAATTGGGAATCGAAATTAAGGACGGAGGGGAACGTTGCGGATAGCAAATTTTGGAACCAGGGCAGTGGTAGAATACAAAGCCAACAAAGGGCCAAAGGGGGTAGAACAAGGTTGCCTGCAAATGAGGCTACATTCCGCTATCAAAGTTCTTTTGTAAATTATTTTGGGGGCACCCCACCCCCTACACCTAGTGTCTGTCCCTGAACAAAATGGCTATTTATTGGTACAGTTACTCTCTTTCTTTCTACTCTTTTTCTTTCCTTTTTTCTTTCTTTCCTTTTCCTTCTTTTCTTTCTTTCCTTTTCCTTCTTTTCTTTCTTTCCCTCTTTTTCTTCCTCCTTTCTTTCTGCCAGCATAAAAAATTTTCTGGGACCAATGGTCCGCTGTATTTTCCACCCCTGACACACATAATAGTCTTTTATCCCGATTGGTCTCTGGCACTACATACCATCAGCTGGAATACAAGTGTTGTCAACAGAAAGACAATACTATCCCTGTTTGTTGTTCTCTAGCTTTCAACTCTGTCAACTCTAGGCCAAATGATTTCATAAACCATAGTGCAAGTTTTGTTTGAGACATGAAAGTATTTAGAGTTCTTGATTTTTTGGCAACATGGGCAACATCTTTGCCTTGATTTTTAAAATTGTGCTTTTGTTCAAGACAGTCCATATAATCTAACAGTTCCTTGTTTACTTCATTTAAATTTTTAATTTCCTCACTCTCTTGGATAGCAGAAACGATCTCCAGATAAAGCTTTTCTTTCTCCTCATGAAGATCCTGGTAACTTTGTTTCCACTTTTCAAGTTCATCACAAATGTTCTCATTTTCTCTTTGCAACTCTTTTACAGAAATGGTCATACCCTCAAGTAGGTGAAATCGTCTTATACAGGAATCAAGTTCCTTCCTCTTGTGTCCCCCATTTGCCTTGTTGTAAGCAGATTTTACCATTCTGGCAAACTTAAGCAGAGAAGCATTGACTTCACTTCTGATGGTTTTGTCTTCCGTTATTCCAAAGGCACTACCAGGGATTGAAAGCTTGAATAAGTCGACATAATCGATATTATCTTGACATGGGCAGGTATTCTCATTCTCGCCAGCTCTATGTTCTTCAGCTATTTTCTGCATTTCGTTCTGTTTTACCATGTATTTCTGCCATACCTTCAAAAGAGGGTATGGAATACCCACAACAAAAAGGACTGGCCTTGCATTAGCTTTTGCTGTATATGCTAATGAGGGTTCTTCCATGCATAATTTCATTAAGTATGGAATCATTTAGAGGAATATCAGACATTGTTAAGACACGTTTCTTGCCATGGAAGTTGTATCAGTTTCAAAACAAAATATATCCGAATATCAGTTCAATTAAATTTCAGAAATAAAACTGTTTTCAGCCTGTTCACCGTAATAGTGTTGCAGTGTTTCTTGTATGCACACGCTTTCAAAATGGCTTCTTGTATTGACTTTATTGGTTTTTTACAAAGTTGTTTTTCTCGATTTCTACTTGGAATTTAAACACAATAACGGAATGTCTCTTTCACCAGACTTTAAAAATAGTTTCTGTTTAGCATTAATTTCTTCAGGAAATGGCTGAGGAATTTGGTACAATGAAATGTAAAACTATATTGTTCGAAATAAAGTTTTAATATAAACACTTTTTACTTTTATACAATTTTTGAAAACACAATACAGTGGTCAGAACATCATACAGCACAATGAAAACATGACATATCAAAAGAAATAGTATCGTACAAATTGGGAAATCTATAGCATACAAAATAAAATGGATTTAAAGAATATCACGGCAAGGTTTTCCCCAAAAGTCGGGATGGTTTTTGCTATTCAGTATTTGTTTGAAGTGAATGTTTCAGAGTTTTAAATAAGTTTTAAATTGTCTGTGAATATGTTTGACACAGTAAAATAACAAAGGAATCCTACCTTTGAAGTTAAATACGACATTTTGTGCTTCTTTCGTTTTCTGGGGACGATTTTTTCAATATTTTGTCGATTTTGAAACCAAATTTGCGGAATCTTTCTTTTTCAAAAAAGCATTATTTACTACCCAGGTGGTAAATAATGCCTCAGATTTACTAGTCAGCTAGCCAATCAGAATGTGCGAAAGCTCATTTGATATGCAAAATTTATACTAAAAGCTTATATTGTGAGGAAATATTGTGAATTGAATTCAGTCGGGCCGGATAATGGCAAATCGTGAGGGTCTAAATATTTTCAGGTATTGTGTATTATTTGTAGATGTGTGCACCTTGCAAATCATGCAGTGATCGGTAGTGCGTATCAATTTTACAATTATATAGTAAAAAGGCTCAGTATTTCCGCCATCTTGGTTTTGTCAAATTTGTTATTTGTGTGCATAATTATACTAATTGTCTGCCATCTTGTCCGAGATTTCTAGCCATGTGTACTATACATAAACAGACCTGCAATGCAAGTAAGCTTAACAAACAAAATACATTTTGGTTTTCACCTATTTCCAACAATCAAACAGATGTTACGTCATTTGATAAATTTCTAAAGTTGTTTCTTTAGGGTTAGAGTTGGGGTTAAAAAAACAACAAATAAAACCAAATATATCTATAGATATATTAATAATTTTTCTAGCTACTTCTTGCATACCACTGGCTCAACCTACTGGCACAGCAAAAATTGCAAGTGCAAACAGGCCTAAAGACATTTGTAATCATCTTGTCATGCTCTACATACATAATTTGCCTAGAACTAATAGTGGTGTCACCTCCACAGAATAAACACAGTCTGGTTCACTGACATACATAACAGAAATTTCATCATTTTCAATTGTGGACGACTGTATGTCTGCCGAATACCAGCCTGGTTTCCATCCAGAATCTCTGCTGATGTCCATCATATTTTACATTGGAGCCAACTTAGAAATAATCTTCATAATGAACTTCCTTACTACCAGTTTTGTTTTCCATTGTGTTTTCATCCTTATGTTGGAACTGGAACTTGTTTTATGGTTCAGGTATATTAATAAAGTTTCAAATAAGTTCTCTAAGTTTTCCTTGGAGACACCATATGGAATTGGTATTTGGGATTTCTTTGCTAAAGTCGTTAAAGAATAAATTAGTCATTAGGACAACTGCATTTACCCTGCTCTGGTGAAAGGAAATGGGTTTCCATAATTTTCCAGGATATTGAACCGGCTGGATATCTCCACACACTATGGATTTTGCATCTCTGGAATTAATAACATTGTCATTTGGTGTTTTTCTGCTTCCTCTGACATAAAATTTACCGCTTTAGTGGACCAATGAAGATTCATTATTAAATGAAAACTGCATCACATGGTGGGTGTTTTAGTGATATCCTGATGTTAATGTTCTTTCCTGTTCTTTTTGCAGCAAAAGAGTTGTCCTTATTAGGTGTTTGTGTAATTGGAGCAAGACCAACAATAAAATGGAAAAGTGCAAACAGTGTTGCGCCTCATTGGTCATGTCACTTTGTATCATTCTAGAAGTTTTTCAATGTCTTGGAATTGAAGCAAAAATTTCCCTCTAGCTCATTCTTGCATGCCATATTTGCATCTTTGTTCTTCACATTTGAAAGCTTGGCTACAAAATTTGTGCCAGTAGCTGTTGCAAAAAGACCCTTAGTCAAGTCTTGATCTTTCTTTGTGTCCGAAAATCTTAACGTTGTGTTAAAGAGGTCGCCAATCACATTTTATATGTGACTGTTGCTTGCTCTGCTTACATCCTCTAACTTCTTAACATCCGCATAGAAGTTTTCATGTTTTTCTACAAAAAATATGGTTTCATGCAAATGTATTTGGTGAAAGAACTGCCAATAATTCAGTAGGTTTAGATTATTCAGTATGTTTTCTTTGTGTGTGTGTTATACACAGTCCCAAGGTGTTTTGCAATTATAATAGGACCATTTTTTAAGAAATATTTCCCGACTTCAAGAATAATTCTATATTTTTCTTTAAATGTTCATTTGTTCTAAATGTAATCTTTCATTCCAAATCCACAATATTCTTTTGTAAATATCTGTCGGCCTGTACAATTATATTTAGACTGTTGTTTTTAGAGGGTAACTTTCCGCATCTCTTATACAATTGTTTTGATAGTCTGGGGAAAAATAACTGAATTTTGGCTTGTTTCAGCAAGTGCCTTCATTCAAATCATCATCAGTACATGTTATTATGAAATCTCATGTTTTCAAGAAACTTGGAAGAACTCAGAAATAAAATCGACAAAGACGAGTTGCTAGAAGGGAAGTTTACATTTACCGGTGTTACCCATCAAGAGGAAAAAAACAACGCAATTGAAGATGTGGTACTCTTCGATGATGAGCATGGCGAAAACAGCAACAGAAAAGTTGTCAAAAAACAGGTAACGAGAGCTGAAGAGTGCAAAGTGAGAGACATTTGTACTGGATACACTGCAAAAACGCCCAGTTCTTCCAACGAAGTTGAAGAATGGAAATCTGCTTTCAGGTATCAAATCGCCGTGGTTAGAATGGGCAAAGTTGGAAAGGCAAGCGGAATGCGTTCTGAATATTTGACATGCTGGAACAAATGAGTAAAGGAATTGTGTCAACAAATCGCAAATGCATCGAGAAAGAAAATACCTCACAAGTAGATGAAGAATGGAGGAAATAACAAAACAGCATTCTAAGTGCAGAATCAAGCATTTTGGGGAAAAATCTGTGGAAAGTCTCCTGAAGGACTGAAGCCAGGCACTTTGGACACCAACATGAAAGCAATTGATGACGCACAAAGTGATCTAGAAACAACCGAAAAGATGCTGGCAAACAAAGACATTTCAGCAGTTGAGAAACATTGTCATTGCCAATGTCATGTACAAATATCATAACTTGTTGCCACCAATGTTCAACAATTTCTTTACTCCTGTATGCAATGTTCACTCTCAAAATACTAGGCTTGCTTCTAAATTAACATATATACTACCAAAAGCAAGAACAAATTTCGGAATTTTCAATATCAGATATCAAGGCACAAAAAATATGGAATTCTTTATATGAATCATATAAAGACTTGTTGATTTCGCAATTTAAATATAAACTTAGAATCGATTTTCTTGGAAAGTATTCATTCAGTTTCCAACTTTTTCTATATGTTATCGGGAGTCAGGACTCCTTTCTCGATCTTTTAAAAGTTATTTGTTATATAACTATATTGTTAATTTTCATAATTTTTTCATCTTTTATTTGGTTCCCTGATATTTATATAGCCCTGTGGTTATTTCAGGGAGCCAGCTCCCTTTCAAATCTTCTCTTTAGAAAACAATTACTCACAGAACACAAAATATATTTTACTAATAATAATATAATGCTAACAAATATAAATAATTTATTTGTGTATATATAATATAATTGTAATTTAAAAGGAGCAAATAAATCTTGTCTTGTCTTGTCTTGTCAATCAAAAACGTGCAGGATCACATTTGAAGCATGCCCAGGAATCCACGAGAAAGAAGAAACAAAAAACAGACTGACCATATAGTAGTGCTTTTGCCGATTGAGAGTCTTATAACTGTGGTTCAACATATGTGATGTCAACATATATAAACATGAATTGCATACCATGAAAATGCAGGCTTTATAGGTTTTCTTAATTCAAATAGCATGTGAGAATGAGATTTGACATCAATTAATATCATTGATCAATTGTTGTAAAAATTAGTATTACAAATATAGACAATAAACATATACCCGAATGTTGAATAAAAAATGATTTTTTAAAAAATATTACCGTCAATATGATATTGGAGCAACTATATATTGCTTGGTTTTTGAAAACAATATGTTAGCTTTGATTCACTATTTAAAACATGAGCAGCAGTGTTTTATATCTGATAAAACACTGCTGCTCATGTTTTAAATAGCACTTCAAAACAATTGATATAGTAAGTTCATTGGCGAAGTATTTCAAAAAATATGTTATTGTAACTTGAGAAAATTAAACTTAAAGTTTGTGTAAATCAAGGGAAATCTCTATTACATCCACCAATACCGACACACTTGTGATTTTTCTTTGTGTTTTCCTCATGAATTGTTAATGATTTTTTGAAATATACAGGGTGTATAAAGGGAGTCCTCACATGAAGTGTAAATTTCAAAGTGAATATGAAAGTTACACGTTTATACTTGCATTCTTTTGAAATCACGATCTTTTGGCTATTTTATATATTTTATTTTATAAAATTTGGAGTTATTGATGGGGAGCTGTGTCAATTTAAGTGCAATTGAAAAATTAAAAAAAGTACATGTGTTGAATCGACAATTTATTTAAATGTCCCAAAAAATAAGTTGGAAGTACACATTTACTCAACGTGGCCTCCATTTCTAAGTTCACACTAGTGCTGTGCGCCGGAGTTGCCGGAGCCGGAGTTCTGCCGGAGCTCCGGTGGTTTTTTCCGACGCCGGAGCAGAATTTTGTATGCCGGAGCCCGGAGCCGGAGTTACGTTTTCCCAGCTCCGGCAAAATTACAAGAAAACAATATGAAATGAGACAAATGTCAAACGATTGTTAGTTACTGCAAACTGCCAATTGCTGTTAATGAATTAATCATAGACTCAAACTGCCACAGCCCATAGGAACAGCGTCGAAAAGCTGTAATACGATCGCAAGTTACAAACGTCATGCTTTCACGAAGCCATCTGACTTAGCCCTACATACTATAGTCTGTGTATTCATTCCTTGTAGATAACGAAAAAGTACAAAACAAATAAATATCAACCTTTTGAAAATGACAGAGTACTTTGTTTGCGTGCGAACAATTGCACTGTGGAGTCTGAGAGTGTTAGCATCATGCCTCGCGTCATGCCTCGTGTCAAAGATTTTTCGAGGCTGGTTTCCATATAGATATTTTCTGTGTGGTTAAGTGTTTTCACTGTTTTGTTTCCTGAGTTATGTTATCTGATAATTAGGAAGCGCGAAAAGGGTTATTGATAATAATATTAATAAATGTTCTCTGATCGTAAAACATTTATTTAATATTTTATGATGTGGCCGGAGCTCAGAGCTGTAATTCGGTCGGAGCCGGAGATGAAAAACCGGAGTTTGCACAGCACTAGTTCACACAAGTTCCGTTCTTTGTCTCATATCCAAGACAACTCTTCTTCCCGAGTTTCCTTTATTTTGATTTAAACTTTATGGGGTGGCTTTTCCATTCAATGCATGTAGCCGGTATTTGTTGACATTACGCCAGACGCTCGATGAAGACTACGCCCTGGAAAAGCTATTTGAAATTGTCTTAACACTGCAACAACGCTTTTTGTTTTGAAATACTTTTCAACAGGGGCGGATCTAGACCGATGCCAACGATATGAATGCATCGGTCAAAATTGAGAAATCATATGTTGCTTGAAATATTATATAGACATATTATGCTGTCGTTTAGTCAAGCACTCAGTAATAGAATATCTTTGAATTTCTCCAGCTATCAAACCGCAAAGATTTGCTTAAACTTGACTCCATGTCAGGAATACACTTTATGTCTTTGCCTTCCTGCTTTTCACGAGGTGTTGCATTTAACGAGCTCAGTTTACTGGCAAAACAAAACACTCGACTTTATTTAAAATCTTGTCATTTAATTAGAAATATCATAAAATCATTAAAATTGATAATTTGAGTTAATAACTTGAGTCTGTTAATGTTCATTGCCAGTAAAGGTGGCAGGACTACACGCCAAAGACTACGCCATTGAAGTCAGTCGAACGTAAATCGGGGAGTCTCCCCACCCGAGGAAAACGCAACACCCACTAGCAAAGAGCATTTATTTATAATGTTTTATAGCGAGTCAAAGTACACCGCAGTAACCCCTGTTAACTGTAGTGTAGGCCGATCGAAAGCAGTCGCCTCTGTGAAACCACTATGAGTAGTAGCATAATGTTGTAAATAGAGCCCTTCAATACTAAACATCTAACAGTCGCCCCTGCTGACTGTTGTTAACACAACCACTAAACATTTAACAGTCGCCCCTGCTAACTGTTGTTCACACACAGAAAGGAATAAAATAGTCAGAAATAACAGTTTAATTTACGTGAATAATTACTAATGAAC